>CATIWR010147834.1:0-106020 GCA_949677035.1 Omphalea diandra
TAATATATTTTTTATAAAAACTATATTTTAAAATTGTAGATATCAATATATAGATATAACTATATATATATATATATATATATATATATATATATATATATATATATATATATATATATATATATTCTATTAATTTTTTATTATAAAATACTTAATATTATTTATTTAATTGATTATAATGAATTACTTCATTCAAATTTAATAAAATTTCTCTTATGTGGCACATAAAAATGAATGTATGAACCAATAAGTAATCCTTTGTTATAACTATTTTCCTACATAATAATAAGTTTTAAAAATTTTATTTTATTATTGTATTTACATAACAATAAATTTTTATAAAGTAATAATTAATTATTCAATTAATTAACTAATTATTTAATATAAATAAATACTACTTAAAATTTATTATTATAATCATTCTATGCAAAATCAAATTTACAATTAGTGTATGTGTGTTTGTGCGCACACACATGTATAATTGTGTAATTATTTATGCGCAAACACACATATGTGTAATTGTGTATATGAGAGCTATTATAGCAATTATTACTTTTTCAAAATCAATAACTTTTATTGTAAGTTTTTGTTTTTTAATATTAATTTTATTCATTATTTCTCATATTATCTTGCGTGAATTTTGAAAGATTGAAAAAGATAAAAGGTGATAAGTGATCAATTAAAAAAATGTTAATTATAATTTAACTAGTGGTTAACTTATGCATTGTGTGAATTATAGTGTAAAAATTTTTTTATGGAATAATTAAAAATTTTTATCTTATTTTTATTTTAGAGATAAGAACATCAAATAAATAAATTTTGAATAAATATTATTAAATTATTTTATATTTTACCATTTAATTTAGATAAATAATTAATTTTTTATCTTTAAAATATTTTTCTTTTATTGTATATGTATATATATTTTTAATTATCTATTTATAGTTTTTAAATTAATTAATATAATATATTCACAATATATAGTTAATGGTCACTTATTTATTAAAATATTAATTTGACAAATGATAAATGTTCATTATAAATAATTATTATGATGAACTTGATAAATGACAAACACTCATTACAAATAATTTTTGAGATATATATTTCATTTTCTTCAATTGATACGTATTCATATTTTTCTCAATTAATAAAATTTCATTTATTATTTTTAATCAATCATATTGAAGCCTTTCTCTCAATATATCTTAAATATTTTTTTATCAATTTAAAAATTCACCTTCCATCTCCATTTTTATGTATTATATATATAGATAAATAAAATTATTATTTTTTAATTTCAATGTATTACTAATATTTTAACTAATATTGATTTCAGATTTCATTATCTAAAAAAAACATTCTACAAATAAAAAAATTCTAAACCATATTTTAATAATTTTTATTTTATTTTTTGGATTCTTAAGTTAATCAATTGTAGATTTAGATTTTGTGTGAATTTGTCTATTATTATTTTTTATTATTAAGGGTGTTTTTAATAATTACTTTTCAGTCATTAATCACTAAAAGTTTAATAATTAAACTTTTTATTTTATCAAATTTTGTTTGTATACTTCTAATTAAATTTTATCTATATTTAAATTAAATTTAAATAAATTATATCAACAGCGTTATATATATACAAGTGTGAGAATATTTTAAAATTGTATAAAAAATATCTAAATGAGAAAGTGTTCATAGATGAGAGTTCATTATTGCCTCAATTTAATTATGTATATTATATTTCATCTGATTGTGTTTTTTAAATAAAAAATATTTATAAAATTTTAAAGTATGTGAGTTTAAAATTACATTTTATATAAGAAATATTTTTTTATTATATATTAAAATTAACATTTATTTCCATTATAAATTAAAATTAATAATTAATACTAAAATTAATCATCATAATTGATCTAATAATAAATATAAAAATTAAATATTTCATATTAACATTAATTGTCATTAATACATGATAAAAAATTAAAAATTAAAAATTTAGAAAAATGATGATGTGTCACAAATAGAGTTATGTTTTTCTTTGCTTTTGGCTTTATATATATAATAAATTAGATTAGATGGAGTAAATAATAAATTTGTGATTGCCATTGCCTATATATTCTTATTTCCTTTCTTCAACAAAAAAAAAAAAAAAGAAAGGATTTTGGAGCTTACCTCTATAAAGATGATGGAATAAGATGTGACACTACTTATAAATTGTGATAACTTGTTAGTAATGATGGGATTCGTTTTGGATTTTTATCCAACACTAAAAATTTCAATCAACAAAAAATGTCTCCAATCTAATTTCTCTCTAAAATTCAACTAATTTCTCTCTAAAATTCAACACTGACTTCACTATTTAATGTGCTCTCTCTCTTTCTATATAACTGACAATTTGGAGGAAATTAAAATTTTATTTATCTATCATTTTTATACAATCAATAAAATTTAAAATTTTTTTCTCAATTTTACCCTTATACTAATCAATCCAAAATTATTAATGTTATATAGAATTTTAAAGTCATTTAATTCAAACTAAGGGTAATTTAGTATTAATTACTAACTTTTCTTCTAAATTTAAACCTAATTAATAGATTCATATTCTTAGTGAAATCCTCTAGAGCATTAGTTTTATAGGAATGAAGGGAGTGTTAAGTCTTGCTACTAAGTACATACTATTGTAGTATGTTTGTCCTACAAGCAATGGATTGGTCTTGCTTTCTGTGATCGTCATGTCAATTTATAGGCAAAATTTATCTTTTCATCTTTGAATCAAGATGTATGCATTTGAAAAATTATAATTATTAAAATGGTATTTCTTTTCGGATATCACAAGAATTGAACAAATATAAAAATTATTGAAATTTGATCTTTAGATTATTTACACTATGAAAGATGTGCTCAAGATTGAATTCTTACTTTACTAATATTGGTGCATAGAACTAAATTATTCTCTATAATTAACAATCAACCATAAAGACTATCAAATATATGTTTCCTGTAAAATCTTCATTTCAGTTTCAATGACTTGTTTAAATTGAATTTCTCTAGTTAATTAACCAAACTCTAGTGTAGAAATGATGATTGGAAATCATTGCTATATAGAGGCAAATTGGTGTTGATAGTTTCGATCAATTTCAATATTTGATTCGAATTGGATTATCTTAAATAATGAGCAGGTTAGGTTATTGAATGAATGTGTAGAAAGAATTTTGAGTAGGTTATATTATTGAATGAAGGTGTAGAAAGAATTTTGAGTCATTTTTTAATTTATGATCAGATTAAATAACTTATAATTTTAATTTTTTAAAAATATTTTTAATAATTTAAATTAAATTGAATTTGAAATATTTTGAATTAAGTTAAATTCAAACAGATCAAGATGATTAAAGTTATTTGATATACTATTAATTGAATTATTGTGGATTGTTTCAATTTCAACTGGAGTTGACACTTGTAAAATATGATACCTAATAGAATCAATGGTGGCAATAATCAAAGTGGATGCTTTTAAGCAAACATTTCGTTTCTCTTTCCAGTTGTCCTTGTCACCTGGACCAATCTATGTTTCTTTATCATTCTACTTTAGAAAAAGCAGAGAAAAGAATAGGCGTTGCAATGGCTCATTTTTATTAGTTCTTCTAAGGCTTACCCTTACAAGACTTAGTTATCGGCAGATTCAAAGCAACTACTCACTATTTCCTTTCCTACTATACGCAAAACAACCACGACTATAAAAAGACCAACAAACGAGACTTAAATTAAACTGACGACTTTATATTTATATGGCTCCCATCACCACCTTCATCTCCTACCTCCTCTATTCTTTAGATATTCTCATCACCCCTCACCTATTGCCATATAATTATGTTTCGGCTTATCAGCTCGAATATTCATCACGGTTTAGTTTTGCTCCTCTGGATGTTCCAATCTTTCCATGATCTATTGGTGGGTTTTTCTTGTGCATATATGTATATTATGTTACCCTGAAGGGTTTGTGTAAAAAGCTGAGTGTATGCCAGAATGCAATGGATTTGGTTGGCATAGGCCTTGCTGTTTCCCTGGAAACAACGTCTTGTAATCTCTGATCGTTCCCTGTATTACCAATGGTAATTTACCATCAATTTCTTTTTCATTTCTTCACCCACAATTCATTTTGTCTTTTCAGTTTTGGTTTTGTAAATACTTAATTTTGTTGGTTATTATTACTATTATTATTAGGTTTCTATAAAACTTAACAAAAAAAACTCAAATTTGATTTTTTATTAATCTTATTGTTTGAGCTTCTGTTATTTTTTTCTGGGCATAGTGATCTTTTTGTTATGGGTAGTTGATAAGCAATAAAGATTCTTAATTGTTTGTTGAGATTTTTGTTATTAATAAGCAATAGTAATAGGCCATAAACATTTTGCAGATGCCATCTCATTCATTTAGATGCTTAGAATATTAGTAGCTGATATGCAAATCAATCAGAAGAGACATGTTTGGTAATAGCAAATATTATTTAATGGTGGACAACATTTTTTTTTTCATTTTCAAAATCGTTTTATTTCCTAGTCTTTTTTTAAGCCTTTCTTAGATAGATATTTTTTAAATGGATGGATACCTTGCTTAGTTATTTAAAAATGTTGATTTCAACATTTGAAGTAGCCATACTACTATTGGCTTAAAATTGTATTTTATCTATCACTTTCTGTTAAGAAAATAAAAAAAAATCATATCCATTCTATCTATACTATATATAAAAATAGCTAACTAGAAAAAAGATTTTGAACATAAAAGGATATAAAACTTTTTTAAATCAACAATAATAATTTTAAATTATAAATCTTAATTAGATGGATAATATTTTTTTATAAAACTAACTATTAATTCAATTTTGAAATTTATAATTATTTAAAATAAATGAAATAATGGATAAAAATTATATCTTTAAGTTAGCATTATTTTATTTTTAAAATATTTAAAATTGAGATAAATATAATTCATCTATCTATATAATCTATAAAAATGGTTAATTAAGGAAAATTTGTTGGGTATAAAAGGGTATAAAACTTTTTTAAATTGACAATAATAATTTTAAATCATAAATATTAATTGGATGAATAATATTTCTTTATATAACTAATTATTATTTTAATTTTAAAATTTTGTGATTTTTGAAATCTATACTATTCTATTTATAAAAGTGATTAATTAGAAAAAAATTTATAGATAAAAAAAGATATAGAATTTTTTTAAAATTGATAATAATAATTTTAAGTAATAAATTTTAATTGAATGAATACTATTTTTATATTATCAATTACTATTTCAATATTTAAAACTTGCAATTATTTAAAATCACTAAAATAATATATATTATTTTAATTTTTAAAATTTATAACTACTTGAAATAACTAAAATAATGATAAAAATATTTATATTTTAAAGTTAGTATTACTTTATTTTTAAATATTTAAAAATTTAAAGAATATAATTTAAATTTGAGTCTATTAAATGATTTATATAATGGTGGGATGGTTTGCAAAAATTTTTGTGAATATGTCATATATGTTAAAGTAACAATATACAAGATAATAAGTATTTTAATAAAAATATTTTTCTCAAGTTAAAAATGAAAGATATTTTTTAAGTGAAAAGAAAATAGTTTACATTACATTTCTATTTTGTCATAACCACTAATAAAACTTAAAGTTTTCACATAAGCAATTATATGCAATATTATCTAAAGAGATTTAAACTTATACCACAAAAATCTTATACGATCTCACAAAATAATAAAAATATAAAAAAATTATACTAAAAATATTATTTGCAAAAATGTGCTTCTCTCATAAATGTAAAATTTTATTATACCATGTCTTTTAAATTATAAATAGAAATATGATCATAATGTTATTTTGACATTTTAATTGTTACAACGAATATGTGTATTAATGATAAACAATAAAAAAAAAATTTTCTTTCTTGATATTATTCAATTTAGTTTTTATGTTAATTTTATATAACACTTATTTAATTTTTAAATTTAATTTTCATTATTTTGTCTTAAATTTATTTTTTATTATTTTATCAATAAAAAATTTCATTTATTAAAAACTTTATTTTATATTTATTATAGAAAATTTTTAATTATTTATAATTTTATATCATTTATTCTATTTATTTATGTGGATATAAAATTTTAAAAAATTAGTTAATTCATATATTTAATAATTATTTTATTTACATGCAGCGCATGTACCATAAAACTAGTTCAATTAAGGGTCTCTTTGAAAGAAATTTTTATGTGCACTAACTTCACAAGTGCGAAAATATTTTTACAATATACTTTAGATATGAATTAATAAAAAATTATAAAATGATATCTAATTTAAAGAAATCATGCACATATCAAATTGTGAATAGTTATCTCACCACCTAATCACTAAAATTTGTCAAATCTTTCCATTTGAGATAATTGTTAAATATAACTAATAGCTAGTAGTTAACGACATATAGTAAATAAATATTAAGTTTTTGATCAATTATATTCAATAATTATTGTTAATTTTAAAATGACTAATAAGTGTATGCTATTAATAATTTATACATTAAATTAAATAAATTAAAATATAATAAATAAAAATAATATATTTTCACATATGTTCATAAAATATAATTTTAAAATTTAAAATATTATAATTATTAATTTGTATTAATGAAATCTTAATAGACATTTTTATTAAAATTAATTAGTATATATTTGAATATATTTTTAGCAATTAAAATATACTACATATAATATTTTTTTATAAAATTTATGTATGATAATTTAAAATAAATTATTTTTATATAAAAATTATAATATTATAATTCATAATTAATAGTTGAATAATAAAGCTGTAACAATAAGAATAATAGAGTAAAAATATTTTTAACTTTTTTAATTATTATTGTATCAATTTAGAAAGAATTTTGGATAGGAGTTGATAAAAATTATATTTGCTTGGAGTTGTATATACAATCAATTATTGTTTTATATATTTTACTAAACAATTATTATTAACTGTTGAGTAAGAAAACTTTATCAACTACATCTATATAATGCTTTATTTTAAGATTGAAAGGTCTTTTTTAATTACATCAATAATGCTTTACTTAAAAATTGAAGGTCTCTGCTTCTATTACTGATAGTGGTCGTACTTGTGGTTCTTGTAGAGTTTCAGAATTCAATTGTCTAACAGGAAGCTTAGCTATAAAGTTAGCATGGAATATGAAGTTTTTTTTTAATCAAATTAAATAATTGAATCAAATTGTCCTAAAAGAAAAAAATCAAATTAATAATAAATTTTTAAATTGAACTGAATTAGTTTTATTGATTTATAACAATACCAATTATTAGACAAAAACTAAACCAAACCAAAATCATTTCAAAGTATTCAAATAAAATCAATGTAAATATATTAATTATATTAGTTATTGTTAATATTTGTCTTCTATATACTAAATAAATAAATAAGTGCTTTGCTAATTTTACTAATTAACTCATTTAATTAGTATATATTACTAATAATTGTTACTTATAATAACTAATCATTACTTATAATAACTAATCATTAGGCTATTTATTAACTATGAGTGGTAAATATAAAAAATCTTTTCAATCTAACAACTAATATATAAGTAATTAGCTATTTTTTATTAAGTTATTGTTTGTTTATTTTGATTCTCAAATAATTAAAGTGAAACTTTTAAATTTTTTCCTATTTTGGTTCTTAAGAATTTAGGATTGAGAAGTTTAAGTTGTCTTTTACTTATAGAAAATCAATATTATTTTATGGAAAATTTTTCTAAGACAATTATAATATAGAAAATCATATTCACTGACTTATAAAATTTTTTCAAACAGAAAACCGAAAACTAATTTTCCAATTTTGCAAAATATAACCAATATGTGGAAAACAACTTTAACTTATTTTCTATTGTTTTTTTTATTTAAGATTAAGTCAAAAATATGAAAAGACAGGAAAACAACTCTATTATTTTTAATTTAATAACTTTATAAATTATGTTTGAATCTCAATTTATTATTTTCTTTATTTCTTACAATTTGTTTTCTTTTTATTTGGATTAATTTTTTATTTTTTTTCAATTTTTATATTTGGATTGTATTTTTATTTTTTTTAATTTCATATACTAAGTCTTCATTATAACTCTTCTGTGTATAAAAAAAAATGATACCTTTTTGTTTCTGAATTGTTTTCACTTCATAATATTTTTTTAAAAAAATATTTCATAATATTTTCACTTAAAAAATTTAATAACATTAATAATATAAATTTTGAAATAAATAAGCAAAACTTATCATACAAAAATTCATGCTTATATGTTTTATAATTATAATTATAAATTTATATTGTTTTATTTTCAAAAAATTATTAATATAGATAATAACAAAAATTAACTAATAAAGAGACAATGAATGTATATCTTTATAATTTTTTTAAATAGAAATAATTTTCTACTTTAATAAATGAACATATTTTGTAAATGAAAAACTATTTTCCATAGGAAATATTTTCTGAGAAAAAAAAAATGAAAAGTTGTTTTCTATAAGTAAAAAGACCTTATTTTTTTTAGTAGTATAAGAAATTAGGGATTAAAAAGTGAAAGAATTATTGGTATTGCCTAGCATTGAAGTATCGAAAGAATCAAACAATCAAACTGAATTATCATAAAAAAAAAAAAAAAAATTCTAGATTACATCAATTTTTAAATTTTTAGATCTCAAAATTTTGATCTTAGTCGGAGATTTTTCAATCTCTAACTTGGCATGAATCATGTTTACTACACTTAGCTATACTTATTTTTCTTTAATTTTAAATTTTTATATGTTGTATCTATATTATCTTAAATATTATTTGAAGATAAAAAGCTTACTTATGCTAGTTACGTATTATCTACACTAATAGTATGTAATCACTTTATATACACATCAAATAATATAGTGACACATAAAATAATTACTCATAATTATCTAATAAATTTACTATTACAATGTGTAAAGATACTTATACTTTTATTTATTATAGACATAGTCATTGTATTAGTTGTATGTGAACACACAATACAGGAAATTTTTTTAATATATATATATTACTAGTGATAGGAGAAATTATGAGGAAACTACTGAAAAAAATTGAATTTGATCTATCAGCATTCCATTTAAAAAATGAATGAGAAAAATAAAAATCATGATAATGAGATATAATTTTTTATTTTAATTTTGAAAATTTGATTTAAATTCTTTTGATTTATGTTGTATTTTTAAATTAAATGATTTAAATTCTTTTGATTTATCATTTTTTATTTAAATTTGAAATGATTTGAACTTAAATGACTTGAAAATTTAAGAATCAAACAATCTAACATATTAACTCAATAAAAAATATATATTGTTATGGTTTGACTTAAAATAAATCAAATTGAGTGGATATAGATAGATGGAAATATTTTAAAAAATCAATGTAATGATTTGATAATTAATAGGGCTTGAAATAATATCCAGTGAAGCCACTAAAATTTTTTAGAAATTAAAAAATTCAAATAAACACCCGTTTTCATTGTTGAAGAAAAAAATATGAGACGATAAGTGAGTCTTTAATTTAATAGTATTAGAGTTGCTTTTTAACATTATGAAATCTCGAGTTTGACTTTTCTTCAAAATTAAATTAACTTAAAAAAAAATGAGAGATAGCTGAGCAATTTCATATTATGTAATGGCCCTCTATGGACTCTTATTGAACGAATGACACGTCAATCTCAATCCTAAATTGAATTATAGAAGAAACTGCTGCTGTTTTTAATATTAATACAAGTCATGATGCATCTTGCTAATTATAATTTAAATTTCATTATTTTTAGTTTAAATTATAGAGAATGTTTACCATTTCAGTTATTATTTTATTATTTGTAACACACAAATATTATTTTGTTATTGCTGTTGAGATGCTTCTTATGGTTTTTTTTTTTTTTTTAATTTTTTTGGAAATAAGATAAACTTTCATTTTGAAAGAAAGATCAACATACAAAGCAGAAGAAATAAACTGTTAAGGATCATGATCCCAAAGCAAAAGATCTAACGTAAGCCGCTCTAGTAAGAAGATGTGTGACATTATTCGTAGATTGATGAACAAAAATTAGATTGACATTAATAAACATTTTGATTAGTTCTTGAATATTATCAACAATAATATCAATAATAGAATCAATGGTAGAAGAAGATTTGATAGCTTGAACTGTAAGGAGTGAGTCCGATTCTAGAATAACATTTGACAGTAGCTTGTCCTTCACCTGTCTAAGAGCCTCATGAATGCTGCAAGCTTCCTATTAAAGGGTCTAAAGGACCTGGTAAAATCTTCAAACAGGCAGCTACAAAAACAGTTTCGCAATTTCTAATTATTGGAATAGTTAGCAATGTCCCACATTATTTTTTAACAAAACTTTCCAAATGTTTATAAAGCTTTACTTTTCAAATAAGTCATACTGTGTAGGCCCTTTAAAGAAAAGATGGGGCACTTGGGGTCTTGGGCAAAAGCCAAACCATTTTGAGACTGAGAGTGTTTGGACTTTTGTGTTCAACATTAATACTATTTTGCTCTTTATAGTAAAAAAAAAAATAGCAGAATAAAAAAAGTGATAATGGCCGTAAAAGCCAGTAAAATGGACACTATTAGTAGAATAAATGTGAATGCATTGAATCCATTTTACTAAAATACAAACAAGCCATTTGTAGAATAAATGCAGTTGCATTAAGTATCCAATACATAAATACAGTGGCAAAATTTATGTAAAATGTCAAAAATAAGCTTTCAAATCCCTCTATGTATCTCAATCATCTTATGTTACCTTGTACATTTTGACTAATCTACTTTTCTTTGGCCATGATTGGTATCACATTTATTCACAGAGATTAAAGCATGAGACAATCAAGTCTCTTCAAAAAAAATTTTTTGAAAAAAAGGAAGGCTTCTTGCATCATCTTTCTCATTAAAAATCAATTGTGACATTAGTTTAAGAAGAAAACATTAATAGTCTAATTTACATAAAACTACAAATTTTTCGCTTTGATAGAACGAATTTTACTTGCTGAAAAGCCCAGTTATTTGGCAACAAATAAAAAATAATCAAAATATTAAAGAATTGCAAAACATCAAAATTACAAAAATTTTTTGTAATTTTTTTCAGGACCACCTCACTTCATTCCTTATGCATATTATATTTATCTTACAGTATAAATATAATATAACAGTTTTAATGCTGACTACTGAGACCTTTTCAATCACAACTTTTACATCTAACTATAAATCATTTTTTATATAAAATAAATAACAGCAGACATAATAATTTTTGCTATCAAATAACTGCATAAAATGCATTCAATTCTCCCTACCCACCAACTTTCAAATATTCAATTCTCAATTATAAATAACTCACAACACATATATTCAATAAAAAAAACATATGCAAAAAGAAAAAAAATTAAAACAAAAATATTTATAAATCGAAAAAAGAGAAAGAATGGAGGAGAAACTGACCAAAGGAGAGAAGTAGAGATGCAAACTAAGGGAGATGAAGGCTAGCTGGAGGAGAGACCGAAGGTGACCATTTTTGTCTTCTTTCTTCTTTATTACAAGTCACATCATGCAGAGATTTTTCTTCTCGATGCAATGCTGATAGTTGGCGCACTTGGTCCTTGGGCTGAAAGATGGGCATTTAGGGGCTTGGGGCCTTGGGCTAGGTGCCTAGCTAGATGAGAGACTGAAGGTCAAAGATTGGTACTTGGGGAACTTGGGCCTTAGGCTGAAATAGACCCAGTAACAATTAAAATTTTTTTATTAATTATTTTTTCATAATAATTGCTAACAGTTTTTTCCCACACAATTTTAAATACAAGTGCCTTTTCAAAGAGTGTTTGGTGCATAATGTACATATATTTAATAACTAATTCCTTTCAAATATTAATGATATTATGTTAATTTTGCATATGAAAAGGAATAAAAGAAGTAAATTTGCGTTTTGCAGGATTAAAAAGGAGAAAAGTAGCTAAAGAGTAAGAAGAGACAACCTAAGTTTTAATTTTGAGCACTATTCAGTATATCAGGCATATCTCCCTTTACAATGATCCAAATGAGGTGATTCAAAAGTCATTGGAAAGCTAATACATAGGGATACAACTTTTATGTTTTGTACTTGAGCTAATTCAACCATATTTAGGGTCAAAAGTAGATTTCAAAAATGCATGACTATGCACACGGACATACGCCCAAAAAGCAAGTTGGGCAAAATCATTATACATGGCCATGTGCATGGTTGTGGGCATGAGAAAGTAAAAAATGAGATTTTCAAATCTTTCTTAATTTCTTCCTTTTTAATTTTCCAAGGTTTATAATTAGTAAATACATCAAGAGCATTATTTAAGGAGGCAAAATCTCATAATAAAGGGGGAAATAACCCATTTAAGACATCAAATAACCACCTAAAAAGCAAAGGAATCAATCAAGCAAAGGTTAAATAGCAAAGAGGAGCAAAAGGACAATCATTCAAGAGCTTCAAGAATTGAAGTCTATGGCTTTAAATATCATTAGTTTGATTGTTTCTTTTTCTCTTTCTTCTATTATGAGTTAATTTTCTTTATGCTAGGGTTGTAAATAGATCTTGTGTGACTCATATTGTGTTTTTTTTCTTAATCTAATTATTGTTGTTCCTTTCATTATTTGTGTTAACAATTGTTGAGTGCTTTATGTTTGATTAATTGACCATTAATCATATTAGTTTTATGAATTGATAATGGAGACATGTTTTTCATTGAATGAAACCTTCAATAATTCTCTTATTGTGTTATTGAGTTGAGGAACTTTAACAAACTATTACTATCCATAGAGTCTTATTTTGTTAGGCAATTGCATGATGTCTAGCTTTTGAGTTGAGGAACCTTTAGCTTAACAAGCTCTTGTATGTCACTTTTTACTCGAGATGAATTAATTGATCACCATAATAGCTCGATAGTAGCACGTGATGCCTGAACTAATTAGACAATGATTAGGAAACTATTGGAAAGTCACCAAATGAAGTTGAACCCCTAGCTAACTTTTTCTATTGATTGTTTTCCTTGCAAATACTTTGTTTATAGTTTAATTAGTTTTAATTCTTAGTTTCAACCTTTTTTTATATTGAATTTCTCGATAATACAAGGAATATAACGCTTAGTACTTAATCTTGATCCTCATGGGAATGTTGTTCTACTCTCACACTCTTTATTACTTGATGACCTGTGAACTTGCAACTCAATGGGTTATTTATATAACACTAACCCATCATCAAGTTTTTGGCCTGTTGTCAGAGATCGACGGTATTAATATTAAGCAATGATTTATTTATCCTTAACCTCCCATTAATCAAAAGCATCACTTAATTGGTAGATTAAACTAAATCCAAACTAGTTAGAACTTTCTCATCATTTCTTTCTAATGAATAAGAGATATACACTTAGCTCTCATATAAAGTGTCATAAGGTGTCATCTTGATATTAAATTAATAACTTGTTTTTATATCTAAAACTCCACCAAAAATAGGTGCAACATTGAAGAAGCTGCAACATAAGAACATACATGCAAAGAATATCTTGTAATGTCTAGATTATCCTCTTATAATGTCCATCAGTTTAAAGATGAAAAGTTATGCTAAAACTTAATCTTGTACCCATTTTCTTCTGCAAACTCCATTAAAACTTTGAGGAGAACTACTTTCCCTTATCCAAAATAACTAAGGTTGACACTTCATGCAAACACATAATCTAATCCACATATGATATGACTAACTTTTTAATTAAATAAATGGCTCTCGCTAGAAGAAAATGGATTATATCCGTCGAATGATCCACGATCACTGAAATGGAATCATACCTTAAAGAGAACAAGATAGCCCTACTGAAACATCAAGAAGTGAACTTCAAAGTTAATGACTATGTTTTTCAAAGTGCCACCAACGATGGCGTTATATGGTTTGGCAAGAAAGGGAAGCTAGCACCCTACTACATTAGTCCATTTGAGATAATACAAAGGGTTGCCAAGGTTTTCTACAGGTCGACTTTTCCATCTAGGTTATTTAGTATGCATCTAGTGTTCCATATATCCATATTTATGAAGTTCATGCTTAATCAATCTTAGAGCTAGAGGTGGAGATAGTCTTAAATTGCACGTATAAGAAGCATCCAATTACAATTATGTTCACATAAATGAGAAATCTTTACAAGAAAGAAATCTCAATGGTTAAAGTTCTTTGGAGTAATTATAACTTGAAGGAATGGACATAAAAGGCTAAGGATAAGATCATATAAAAGTATCCCTAATTTTTTAGCAAAATGTATGAGTTTCTAAAATGTGAGGTCATATATTCTTATGAGGAAATCTATAATGCAATGGGTGTTATATCTAACCATGTACATATATTATTGTTGTAAATAGATCTTATTGTTACCCTTACGATGTTTTGTGTGTTTGACTTCAATTTGAAGTGTCTTGTAAAGTTGGCTAAAGTTAAGATAACATATATTTTGCTAAGTTTTCCATGTGCCTTGATCATGTATGGTTCTTACTTGACTGAGTTAATCTAGAGCCTTAAATTCTATTTGCTTATAATAAGTAATCAAATGATTGGTTTATACCTTACATGATTTTGTAGTAGTTGACTAAAATATTTCCTTTTTCTACTTAACCATTTTAATTTTAAGCAAAAGTCCATTAATCATCTGGTAGAAAACTAAGTGATTAATTTGGTTTGATTTTACATGTTTAACTTACCTAACCTAGCCTTGTTGTATTAAGACTCGACTATTTTGCTTAGATTATAAATATAAAGGAGTGATGGAAATCACTCATTGTATAAGCTTTTTTTTTTCTCCCCTCTTAAATGCCTAATTTTCTCTCTTTCAGTACTTCTAACCATTTTAAACTCATTTTCCATCACAAGTCCACTCCAAATTAGTCATAAGTAAGTTTTATCCATTAATCTTTAAGATTTCTTTGGATCAAACATGAATTGAAGTTTGATGTTCTTTCCCTCTATTAAGCTTAAAGATGTTTCTTAATCTTTCAATCTTCCTTCTAATCAAGCATGTAATGTTATTACCTTGCTTGTGGCATGTTGAGAATGCATAAATACACCTAAGATTTATATTAAATTAGGGTTTGTGACTTAGGAAACATAAGAGAAAATGACCAATTAAGATTAAATCTTATAATTCATATATCCTAATGCTTGATTACGATAATCTAGAGTTAGTTAAGAAATGAGTTTATCATTAGTGTGTCTAAAAGTTTAAGAGTCGTAAAAGACACCTAAGGTTTAGTAAGGTGTTATGAGTTTTCTTCCTATTTCTTATTGGATTGTTATAGTGATGATGATGATGATATTGTGTATTTAGACCAACAAGAGTTAAGAAAAGACTGAAAACACCTGAACTTAAGTTGAAAACCCTTCATTTTGTATTGATAACAAGTAGATAGTACTTGTTATGACATTCCTCCATTCTCATTCCATATTTCTTTTACATACATGCCTTATATTGAATGTATGAAGGTAAAAATAATGGATATTGTGTATGTTAATATGAAATCACTTATAAGACATGTTATATCAACTAATTTTGCATAAGGAATTAGTGTTATTATGGTAAGTTTTAAGGTTGAGTTGGTTTGCCTTAAAGATCATGATTGGTCATTATAAAATAATAAAGTAAGAATAAACTAAATAAAGTAGAATTACACATGTATTGCCCTAAGTCTTAAGACTGCTCCTCGAGTAGTAAGAAAGTAAAAAAAGATAAGCAAGTTGGCTCAAGCATGGAGATTACTCCTTCAGCCATAGTAAGGTTAAGGCATAAAGAGTGAAGTGATTTCCTTCACACCTTAAGAGAGTAAACTAATAACTTGAAGTTGTCTTTATTTATTTGTGTACAAAAGCTAAAGTGTTTTTTCATATGTATGATGTTTGAGTGTTAAATAGAGATAGTAGAAGCATTTCCAATATGATGATTATAGTAATATATCATGCGACAAATATTTGCATACTAAATTGAGACACTCTTTCTTGTTTTACGACCATTTTAGGTTTAAAGAGTAAGATGAGCTATCAAAAGAGTTTAGTTCTTTGGTGTGGTTTAGGTTATAAGCTCTTGATATTTTGGGACAAGTTATATATTTATATATGAGATATTAGAAGAACTCTTGTTTCCTTATAAATTTCTAGTAATATGCTTGCATGCTATTATCAATGAGCTAAATATGTAATGCAAATTGAAGCTTATAGCCATTATCTTAAGTCATATGTTGTGCCCACTTAAACTTCAAGATATGTTTGTATGCATGATATATATGGTATAGATAATTAAGTTTCATAAAGATGGAGAGCTTCTAAGGATTCCATTAGAATAATGAGAAGGGTTGACCACTACAAGAAACTCCTCATATTCTATCAAGATTTGTGAATATCTTAGGTGAAATAAGAGATATATATATATATATATATATATATATATATATATATATATATATATATATATATATATATATGAGATGATGTAAGACTAATTTCCATGAGTTTTAACTTTACTACAACTTTTAGCAACCTTAACTTTACTTGATGCTTAATGCTAGTCATGTCTCCAATTTTTGGTGATTACATCTTGTTTTATGTTTTTTATTTATTTTTAGTATAATTTTAATTAATAATTTTCGTCTACTTAATTTACTTTTAATCATTTATTTATCATACAATTAAATATGACAAATGATAAATTGTTATTATAAATTACTTTTAATTTTTCTTTCTTTCTTTATTTTTATAAATTTAATTAAATGTTTATAGTTTTTTAGCCTATAAAAGTATCTCACTTTCTTATTACTTGTCTTCTCCTAAATAATTATTGGGACTAAAATTGTATGTATATATTTATATGTATCAATGTTCTATACATTATTATCGTGAAAATTTGCAAATTTATAAAAAAAAATAAAGCTAGTACAACATAATAATATTTATGTAATTTACTAATTTAATAATGTTAAATTTGTATGCACTATTCACTATATGATCAATAAAAATAATTATAAGCTCAAAACAAAGTTAGAAATTCATTATGTTCAAGAGATCTCATGGTCACACACAATTATATATATAATTTTTGTGACACATAATGTATTTGGATCTATATATATTATAATATAATTCATATTACTCTATAATAGTTTGTTTCTTTTATTATCTTTTTCGATATAACTAAGCTATTTACTAGTTTAATTTTATGGTTCAATGACCATTTACTATAAAAGGTAAAAGCTCTTTTTATCAATGGGCAAATCTAAAAACAAATCTTGGATTATTTCTATTCATAAAATTAGGATATGTGAAAAATGTTATTTATTTTTTGATATTTGATGTATTTAGAAAATTCAGTCAATTGAAAATATTTTTTGATCAATGAAAAACTAAGTCATATTTAAAGAAAATTAATTCCTATTTTTAAAAGTAGAATTCTTTTTTTGCATTGTGACAAAATATATCTAAATAAAAACAATTTATATAAATATATATCTATTAGCGTGCTTACAATTACGAGTAATCTTTAACCATTGACACTTGTATTGGCTTTGGTGGTTATCGATAAATGATAAGACTCACAAAATTTTTTTATTTTTAATATTAAACAATAAATAATATAAATATAGAGTTTTTATAGTTAAATTTTATTGTAACCTTATATATTGACCTCAGTTAGGTGTTTAAATTAATCACTCTCTATTTTGATGTTGAAAATCGAAGTAAATGGTATTAATATTTTCAATTAAATGTATTTTTGTAGAAAATTAAGTTAGAAAAGTGTTTAAACTCAAGAGTTTAGAAAATCTTCAAAGTCATGTGGAAGACCTAAAAATCACTCTAATAAAATGAAGATTGTGATGAAGATAAGGAAATCATGACTTAGACAGATTTAAACCAAAATAGTTAGCCTAAATCGTGACTGTGATTTTGATTGCGAAAGGCAAATTGTGATTAAAACATTCAATTAGGTGAAAATGAGTCCAACGAATAGTTAAAGAACCTATTATGAACTATCACATAACACTAGTCATTAGACACATTTGAAGAACTACAATTGCAATTTTTTTTTGTCTTAACCATGAAATGAATTTTGTGACCGCAGTTAAGATTTCGAGACCATGATTCGGGACCTGATAGTGCATTTAATGCAGATTTTTTAATAGTTGGAGATTGATATGACCACAACACTTTTGCAAGGCCATTTAGAGAGTGAATGTTATAAATACCCCATCCAAAGATCTTTAATATATGGAAAACTAATTTTATTTGTGGCCAAACCTTGCACTTCATCTCTCAAATTCTTAAACATAATTTATTATTCTTTTGAGTTAGTTGTAGAACTTGTTAGCTCAAAGGGTTGAGTGTTAGCCAAAAAATACTTATTGGGTTTGAAAGTTAGCCATAGATAACTTTTGTATAGTTTTGAGAGTGATCTTTGAAAAACTTGTTGTGTAAATTTGAGAGTGAGTTTTGAGAAAAACTTTTATATAGTTTTGAGTGTGAGTCTTAAAAAGCACTTGTAAACATAGAGTGTGAGCCAAAATACTAAGTTAAGAGTGAGTTTAAAAAACTCCATTATATAACAACAAATATAGTGAAAATCCCAATCAATGTTGGAAAATGAAATTAGGTTTGTTATACTCCAAATCAGTATAAATTTTAGAGTGTTCTTTTCTCTTTCCCTGTTCTTAACTCTTTACTTTCTAAAATTTTAATTATTTATCAGTTCAATCTCCTTTTTCAGTACACAATAGTTAACATTATAATTAAAAAAATTAATATTTTTATATGTATTCTGAATATAAAAAAAATATCTTCATTAAAAAAATTCTCTATAGTTAAATTATTTTCTATAAAATAAATGAAGACTTAGTCTCTTCTAATTCTATTCCAACATAAATTAACATGGTATTTGATTTAAAATTTATTTTATTTACAAGTAATTTTTTTTATAGAATTCATTTATAAATTAATTTCTATATTTAGTATACTATAGAATAAAAATATAATTAATTTTGAATGAAATGAATTTAATATTTAATTTAATTGTAAAATTTAATAAAATATTTTTTTAAAAAATATTTTTATATTATTTTTTAAATTTTGTATAAATAACAAGAGAGAGAGAGAGAGAGAGAGAGAGAGAGAGAGAGAGAAGAGGACAAAGAGTAATAGAGAAAGGAGGAAAAAAGTAGAAAAAGATATTTTAACTAGAGATGTTTTTATCATAATAAAAAACAGTTTACAACTTCAAAATTTCTTTAAAAATTCTATCAAATTTGATAAAATTTGATTTAGTTATAATCAATTCAATGATTTAATGAAACAAAATTTTAAATAAATTTTGTTTATATCAAATAGATAAAATGTGAATTTATGAATGAATTTCATAAAAGCTATAGACTTCATTTATAATAAACACACTCTAAAATTCAATTAAAATTAACTCGAAAATGAAAACAACTAACTATTTTCCTAAACAAAAAGGAAAAAGATCTTTTCAAAGTCCCAATAGAAATTGGAGTCAAATTCTAATAATATTAACATTAATGTATTGATTGATCTTTTAAAATATGTATGATTAGAGCAAATTAGATTACTTGACAAAAATGCACTTTAATAGTTTTTTTAAAAATTATATATTAATTCCTTTATCTTCCTCTTTCCAAAATTTTCAAATTCTAATTGCTTTGTTTAATTTTTAAGGTGTTAAAAAAAATTCTCTAAAATAACACTTGCTACAATTTACCTATTATTTTTAATTTATTAGTGGTATTATTAGAACTGAATTAATTGTCAATTTAATCTTGAATTGCATAAAAAAAAAAGGTTTGATTAAAATAAAAATTGAAGATGTAAAAAAGTCATCAATGTCTTGAATCATATAATTTTTAAAATTAAGAAATTACATGATTGCCAACTATGAACCGAATTATAAAATTTAAATTCATTAAAATAAAATACTTAGAAAATATAAAAATTCATTATTTATTAGCTTGAGGACATATAATGTTACTAAAGAATGAAATTTTGAGTTTTTTTTGCTCTATAATATGTTTATAATTCTTAACAATATTTATTTTTTTATTTTCATAATTAATTGATTTTTTTTTGTGAATTTTATTAATATTGATATTAATATTAATATCATTAAAACAAAATAGTGATTCAACTAGGAATCAAACGGTTCAACGAATTGACTTACAATTTATCTTACCATTCAAATGCTCAATTCGATTATGATAACTTTGGGTGGTGGGATAATAAAACGACGTCATTGGCTGTTCCAGATAAAAATTAGTACGAAGAAGAGCAGCGAAGTATATGCGCATGTTTCACTCCAATTGGAAAAGCCACCCATTTGGCGATCGAGAAAGAGAGAGGAGGGATGCATCTGTGGCCTTCGATGAGAATAAGGGACTCTTTCAAGATTGCATATCTGAAAAAGCTGGAATGGAACCTCCAAAGAATGAAGTCCCAACAACAAAGCAGTGGCAGCAACCAGGACAAACTCTTGGACAATAATAATAATGATGATAAAGACGATATGCCCACTTCAAAGACTTTTTCTTGTTTCGATAAAGCTGCTTTGATTTTCAGAGAAATCCTCATGGTCCTTTCTTGCTGCTACTGCTGTTTCTGCTGTGGAGGTAACTTCATACTTTCTATCTATTTTGTTTTTTTTCCCCATTTTGTTGCAATTTTATGCGTTTCTTGTCAATTGCGTTGGAATTGGTGATCTTGTATGTGGGATTCTGTATATTTGTTGGTTTTTGCATATGTTTATGTGCTTTTTTCAACTCTCTGTCTTTCTTTGTTAGCCCCTAATAGAATTCGTGTTTTTATGTGTGAGATTTGGTTCTTGTGGATTTGGCTTGAATGTGATCTTTGTTTCTTAGTGGAGCGTGAATTCTGTTCGAATTTGATTGATGGACTTGTATAATTATGTATCTGGGTTTAAGGTCAGTTGTAATGGTTTCCAATAACTGATGGTTTAGAGGAAATGAATTATATGACCACTAACGTATGTCAGTCCTCCATTCTGTTTTAGGAAATGAATTATATGACCGCAGAGAAATCTCATATTAGATACTAAATGTCGAAAAAGTTCCAATCTTTCACAAGCCGTTCTTACTATAATTCAATATTTTTAGACCTGACCCAATTATAATGGAGAATGGTCTATGCAGTTTATTTAAACTACTTTGGAACTGGAATTTAATTAAGTGGTTTAATTGTTATCTGATAAATAATGTTATTCTGTTATTGCTTACACAATATCATAAATGATTTGCAATTATGAAATATGGAAAGAGTGAGCATCTAGGGTAGAATCAAGTCGTCTTTAGTAGAGATCTTTGGTTAGCGTCCAAATTAATTATGGAATTCTCATTTGAATTTTGCAATTTAGTTTGTATTTTTGAAGACGATTGATTTTACCATTCCAACTGGGAATTTGACATGTTCAGAAGCACGTCTGTTAGTGAATAATTTGGACTTCTCTACATTGGTTTTGGTTTTTGTTTGTCTTGTTATATTGTGAATTTTTTCAAAGGGAGATATTTATATATCTAAACTGAAGTTACTATTAAATAACAAATATCTACACGGGTTGGCCTGGTGATATGAGACAGTGGATGCCACAATTGTGATATCTGATAATGATTTGGAAAATGTTTGTTGTGGTGAATTTTTGGGTTTTGTTTATTGAGCAACATTGGACCAAGATTCATGTTGGCACCATGTTCCAGGAGTAAGAAGCTGGAAGTTAAATTGTATTACCAAATTTTGAGAAAGGAAAGGTAGGGCAGGGTTCTGGTAAAGAAAGATTGTGATGCAGGGACTGCTTAATAAAGTGGTTTTCTTTGTTCGGACACCTTCCCTTGAAAGGATGGCTCGAGTTGACAGTCTAATTGTGAGAGAAAATTTGAAACTGAATGGTGCTAGTGTTCTAACTTTTTGGTGAATTAATTTTTGGATCACCATATAACATTGTCCTTGTGTCAGTATCTTTATTGTATACTTTGGAGTTTCGGCTGCAGTTCGAAGGTTAACAGAGGAATGTTGATGTGCTCAATTCTGTAATTGTGCCTAACATGGAGCGCTTGAATGGGAGTTGTGGTTGTGCTTTAATGTAATAGAGGCTTTTAAAATGGTTGCTTCTGATGTTTGGTTAAATGGAGGGGTATTTTTACCCTCTCCACATCTCTTGTAGACTTTCATGCTTCTTCTCCCGCCTCTGCTTTCTTCTTTCTGTTTAATTTTGTAATTCACTAACTATTAAATTTTTTGTTCTGTTATCTGGCTTACATTAACCTGTTGTTAAGTTGTCTAAATGTACTCGTCATTGTTAGAAAAAGAGGCACAATATAATGCTTGAATGAGGTTTTACTTTTTGATCAATGTATGAATGTGTCTTTAATTAACTTTCTGTTTACTACCTAACATATTTTGTGCACTGGATTCTTTTGCTTCATAATTTTCCTTTTGCTACGTGCTGAAGTTTTGGATTTCATTTATTTGCCTCGTTACAGAAATATCAGCTAGGTAACTATGTATTTGGGACAAATTATTAATCGTCATGACTGCTTTTTTCTTTTCAGCTTGTGTTGATCAAGATGAAGATTGATGCTTTTATTTGAATAGGTATTTGGTCACTGAATCTATTCCTGTGATGATAAAACTGTATAAGGTGAAAATTAGGAGTGAAATTTCTGTATAGTTTAGCTATAGATGTGATGATCATTTCACCAAATGATGACATAACCAGATGTGTTACTGTCTTTGATTTTTACATAAAACTGATGTAGATTTATGATAGCATGTTGTCTAGTCTATGAGAACACATGGAACATGCTGATAGTTTCTATCTTGTGATTCTTATGTGAATCATTTGCACGTATTACAGGGAAGGAATATTTGCTAAGGGAATTGGGCCTCTGAAAATTAGAATTCTGAGCCATGGGAATCAAGGATTTGATTACTAACAGTAGTAGGTTGCCGCAGAATTCTTTCCTCTTCCACCCATTTTGATATTTTGGTCCATAGAGTTGGCTCATCTAGTGATTCATTATTGCAATCCCGTGTTATTGTTTATGATTTTGGTGTTGTTCAACAACTCTCATTAATTGTCAACCACTCCGACACCACTCCCTCATCTAAATTACTCCCCACAATTATGTAAAGGATCCGTTTCGTGGGCGATGCACTGCCCACAGGGCCGAGGCCAGGATGTAATGTGACTGTTTTCTACAGTGGTAGCCTAATGTCGAAATGGAGTTTGCTAGCCCGTCATAATGAAGGGTGAAAACCTTAAATCCTCTAGTAGTCTGCAGATTTCACTTGGGAACCACACTCTACAGGCAATTAGTGATGACAGCTATTCACAGAAAACGGCGGTGGTGAGTAGTCTTTTCGATTTAAAAAGATTATTACTATTTTTTAAAAAATATTTTAAAATATATATTCATTTTTATTAAATTTAAAATATATAATTATTTTTAAATTTTTTTTATTAATTATTAAACTAAGTAAAATATATTTATTATCTCTTTAATATAATTAAAGGCATAATTAAAGGTATAGATAGAAAATTGAATGAGTTAATAAAGCATTTAATTTATTTTTAAAAATAATATGAAAAATGAAATGTGATGACTGTTTGAAAGAGAATAATTAATAGCAGCTAATATGGTGGCAGTTCATCACTGGAATAGACTGTTTACTGCTAGTGGTTGTAACAGCCATTATGGTCTTAGTTACGTAATCGATCTAAGATAATAAAAAAAAAAGAAGAAATTTATAAATAAAAAAAAAAGAGATTGAAAAGAATTAGTTCTTCTAGAAAAAAAACAAAGAAAAAGAAAACCACAGAACTTAAATGATAATCCTTCACATTCCATACAATATTATTATTATTATTCGGATAAAAATTAAAAAAAAAGGAGAAATTGCTATTTGAAATTCTAATTAGAATTAAATTTGTTTGAAAAAAATATGACTTATTTAAATATCATTCACTATATACTATATGATTTTTTAGTATTACTTTTTTTGAGAAAATTTTTAAGCGTTACTTATCTTGTAGTCATATCGTCGCTATTGCTATGTTTACATGAAATTATACTATCCCTATGTTTTAAATATTTTAAGAAATTACTCTTCTAAAAAAAAAAAAAAAATTTAAGAAATTAGTATGGCCCCATTCCCTTCTTACTGTGTTTAGAAGAAATTACACTCAGCTGATGCAAAAAAGAAAAAAAAAAAAAAAGCATAAAATAAGTAAAATGCAGCCCATGCTCTCCTACTGGGCTCCTAAAAACCCCGAAGTGCTCAACTACCTTCAAAGTTCCCCCCAACTCTAACTTCCCTCATTCCACAACCTCCCACAGCTCGTCCTTTCCTCGTATCTTCCGCTCCCCGGCTCCTTTTATTCAACCACCGAACTAAAATGGCGAAGGTGCTCCACCCAGTCGCCGAGGCCAACGACGAAAGCCCATTCGGCACTCTCTCTCCTCCCGAATCCTACGCCCGCCACGGCGTCACCCACTCATCTGACTACATCACCAACACTCGCGGCTTCAAACTCTTCACCCAGTGGTGGGCTCCACTCCCTCCGACCAAGCCCATCGGCTGTGTCGCCATGGTCCATGGCTTCACCGGCGAAACCAGCTGGTTCGTCCAATTGACTTCCATTCTCTTTGCCCAATCTGGATTCGCTGTCTGCGCCATCGATCACCAGGGCCACGGCTTCTCCGATGGCCTTGTCTACCACATCCCCGACATCAATCCCGTCGTGGACGACTGTATCCAGTACTTCACATGCTTTCGGGAGACCCGTGCGGCTGGCTTGCCGGCGTTCCTCTATGCCGAGTCGTTAGGTGGCGCTATAGCTTTGTATATAACGCTCCGCCAGAAGGGCGCGTGGGACGGGCTCATTTTAAATGGGGCCATGTGTGGGATTAGTGACAAATTCAAGCCTCCGTGGCCTTTAGAGCATCTGCTCTTCATAGTGGCGGCAGTAATTCCAACGTGGCGCGTGGTTCCCACTCGCGGTTCGATACCCGACTTGTCGTTTAAAGAGGAGTGGAAGCGGAAGTTGGCGCGGGCAAGCCCGAGGAGGGTTGCTGCGAGGCCACGTGCCGCAACAGCTCTGGAGTTTCTGAGGGTGTGTAGAGAGCTGCAGGGGAAGTTTGAGGAAGTGGAAGTTCCACTTTTGATTGTGCACGGGGCTGATGATGTAGTGTGCGATCCTACGTGCGTGGAGGAACTGTATCGACGCGCCGCGAGTAAAGATAAGACGTTGAGAATTTATCCCGGAATGTGGCATCAGATTGTCGGTGAGCCGGAGGAGAATGTCAATTTAGTATTCGGGGAAATAGTGGGTTGGCTTATAAGCCGCGCAGAAAGTGTAAGAAATGGTGGTGGGAGTGCTTCACGCGCCGCCCAGGAAGCGTGATGTTGTTGGAGCGGTTGTTGCAACATTGTTGGTGCCGAACGAGGAAGCCAAGTCACGGGATATGAGCTATAACTGGCATTATGGAGCAATAAAGAAGGGTGCTGTCAAGGAAAAAAAATTGAATTCTGCACTTAAATTATGTAATAAATGTCAAAATTAATTCTAAATATAATTAGCTACTGCCTATTGCTTCTGGTGTGATTAATCAACTTCATTTTGCCATTATAGCTTGTCCAAGTAAATGTATAATCAAATCCAGTCAAGTTTTATTTTTAAATTTGAGTTTGACTTGATAAAATATTTGAAATACTTAAATTAGACTTTAAATTTATGAGTTTTTTAGTTAAGTATTTTAATATTAAAATTTGAGAGAATAAATTATTCGAATAATTTAAATTTAAATTTGATTTGTTTAAAATTAAGTTATATTGTGTTTGGTTCAATTCTATTTCATTTGCAAATAATTTTTTTTATAGAATTCATTTATAAATGAATTTCTATAGTTGGCATTGTTGCAAAAATATAATTTATTTTAAATGAAAAGAATTTTGCATTTGAGTTAAGTATAGAATTAAATAAAATATTTTTATTTTTATAAAATTGTACTTGTGTTATTTTTTTTAAAAAAATTATAATAATAATAATAATAAAGGAAGAGAAGAGAGAAGGAAAAAAGTGAAAGAAAGTATTTTAATGAAGGATATTTTTATCATAATAAAAAAATCTTTACCATTTTAGAATTTATTTGTAAATTCTATTAAATTTAATAAAATATAATCAAATCTAGGGATTTCATGAACTAAAATTTCAAATAAATTTTTATTTATACTAAACACATAAAATATAAATTTATAAATAAACTTTTAAAAAATTATAAAATTTATTTACAACAAACACAATCTTAATTTCAAAGGAATAGTACCTTTAGTGATGGTTGGCTTTGGTTTTTTCGAAGAATTACCATCACGAGGTAGATGTTGTATTAAAAAGTATATAGGCATGAATAATCTTATAACCCAATGGCTGAAAAGTGATGTCCCAATGCAATACCAGCTCCGCTGCTTCTCCCAGACTGAGGCAGGAGGACAATAACAAGCAGGTAAGCCGATGGATGACTGGGCGTAATAAAGCCAATACTCTATCCGTCTCCTTCTCCGAACAAAAGGTAGTTCCACGTAGCAATGGCCCTAACAACTTACAACTACTGAGAATCCAATGACTGTGAGAAAGCATAATTAAAAAATAAGACATAAGTACTTTTAAAATACCTGGAATAGAACTAGCCTTAGCAAAAACTCTAATTGGAACTCCCATTAAACCCAATCCCATAGGCAAAAGTCTTGGATGCAAATATCACCATCCGCTAACCATTAACCTCTATTAACATGACACGGTAAAAAAAAAGAAGAATATATTAGCATGCATATATGTGCACACTGGTTATTGAAAAATTATATTATATGTTAACATTTCATTTTTCATATATCATATGAAATTTTTGTTAAATTAAATGAGTGAAAATTCATTAATATATTGCTTTGTATAAAAAGCGACTCTTCTCAAAAAATATCATTTACCTTTTTAAAAAGTTAGAGGCTGTTAGACTCTAAATATGAATAATTTGATTATTATTAAATGGCTTAAGTGATATGGAAGGCTATATATTAAAATTTTAATTATCTCATTTTCTTCAAAATATTTGTGATATAAATATAATACACAATTGTTTCATAAAATTTGACGTTGTGAGAATGATATAGTTTTCACAAAAATCATATTAGCTTCAACCATAATATATAGTGTTGGACTAAGATGGTTAATCCTAAGTTTTGGACCTCTTTTAATATTGACAAAGGAGATTGATCAATTCTACTGTTTCCATTAAGTGTTGTTTTGCAGAATTAAGTTAATCCTTCAATTGGAAGTTGGTTGAAGTTCATAATCTTCAAGAAGGCAAAGTTCATCCAAATTCGTGGTCAGCAACTTTTAATTCACGATCGCGACTTAATTCAAGAACAGAGTGAAACTAGGACAGACGAATTCGCGGGCATCATCGTTGTCGCGACTCATCCAAAGATGGGAGTGTCAAAGTCACCGACAAATTCGCGGTCTCTATCGCGTCTTGGTATTGACTGCGAATTTCATAGTGATTGAAGAGGGAATCAAGTCCACAACCACAACGTGCCAAGTGTCCCAGGTATCCATTGAAAAACAAAATTCGCGAGAGAGACATTGTAGGTAGTGATCGCGATTCATGAAGATCAAAACTATCCTTCAAACAGAAGAATTCGCGTCTAAGTCGTGTCCTTACAATGACTAATCGCTATCGCGAATTTTGTAGGCAGTTAGAAAGCAATAACTATATTTTCCTGAAGGACCAATGAAGAGTTGACATATGGACTAGCCATTAGACACAAACGAGGTTTTTTGCTGCAAATTTTGACTTCCGTATGAAAATTGGAATGTCGCGACTGTGAATCTTTAGTAGCGACCTTGACTCCCGCCTGTCATGCATTTAATGCAAAATCTGCCTATCATGTCTTGAAGATTTAATGAGCATTCATTGTCTAATGTCTCTTTAATGGGTATGAGCTATAAATACTCCACCAAACAGATGTAAATGAAAGAGAATTCATTAACTTGTAACAAAACTATTGCAAATTTGCTACTCATTCTTTCAATTCTTTTCTATGATTTAAGTGATTGTTGGGTGTGAGCATTAAACACCAATTGTAATAGGTTCTAGTGTGAGCATGTAAAAACACTTAAGAAAGGTTTTAGTGTGAGCTTGTGAAAACACTTGAGAGAAGTTTTAATGTTAGCCTTAGAAAACACCGATAATAGAGGTTGTTGTGTGAGCTTTGAAAACACAAAGTGTAAAAGTTAGGTGTGAGCTTGGAAACACCATTTTGAGTGAGTGAAACACCCAATTGCATAGAATTGGGGAGTGAACATATGATTGATTAATACCTATACCACTATAAATCCTTATGTCTCTTTTCTACTCTTTCTTTATCCCTCAATTTGATTGTTATTTAAACACCAATTCAACCCCCTCTTCTTGGTGCCTAGAGCCAATAAGTGGTATCAGAGCCAAGTCTCACAAACAAACCTTAATTGGGTGAGCAAAGTTCATGACACAAGAGGGAATCCATTCACACCTCAAGCCCTATTTTGATAGATTCGACTATACTCATTAGAAGTATAAGATAGAGATTTATCTTGATACAAATGTAATGGACCTTTGGGATGTAGTTGTCAAAGAATGGAAGCCACCCTTTAAAGTGGTGGATGAAATTGAAGAACTCATTCCAAGGGAAGATTGGGTTGAAACTCATAGGAGGTCAAATGGCAAAAATAAGAGAGCAATGACCATTCTTCTAAACTCTCTATCTAGGGAAGAGATTGGAAGAGTGCAACATTACCAAACAACTCATGACATTTGAAAGACTCTTGAAAACTATCATGAGGGCACAACACATGTTAAATCAAGCAGATTGGAGATGTACGTGACGGAATGCGAGCTCTTCATGATGAAAGACCATGAAAGCATCATCGAAATGATGAATAGACTTCTATCCATCGTCACAAACATGAAGAAATTTGAAAAGACTCTTACCTAATATGAGATAAACACGAAAATCCTTAAAACTCTTCTATTGGATAAGTTTGGTGCAAAAGTGTGTAGCATTCAAGAGTCTAACTCAAAGATTGAAAAAGTTCCTATAGATGTGTTGATAGGCAAACTCTTAACTCATGAGTTAGCCTTACAAAAGAATGAGAAAATGAAGAAATTAAGGGGTCAAGGAGAAAAATCAGAAAAAGAAAGAAGAACCTTGGTACTCAAATCTTCAACCAAGGAGAAGGAGGTAGAAACAACCTCTAGTGATGAAAAGAGTGATAAAGAAGAAGAAGAGCTAGCAATGCTCTAAAAAAGGACTAAGGACTTAATTGAAAGAAGAAAAGAGAAAAAAAGCTTTAAGAAGATAACTCCTAATCCTAGAGAGAGATCTAATGAAGTTACTTGCTATGAGTGTGGCAAGTAAGGCCACAATAAATACGATTGTCCCAAGATAAAGAAGAAGCAGAGATGGAACAAGGAGAAAAAGAAGAGTTTTTCAGCCACTTGGGATGATAGCTTAAGTGAAGATGAGAAGAATGAGAAGTTGCCAACATTTGCTTCATGGCACAAGAAGACCCTCCAAATGAGGTAAGTACTTCATTTCACTCTCATTCATATTTTGATGATTTTGATGAGACAAATAAAGAGCTTCTAGAGGCTCTCACTATGAGATGTGACAAATACAATTCACAAATGAAGTCTTATAAGAAACAATGTCTAAAATTAGAGGATGATTATAAATCCCTCAATGATCTTGTAAGCGAATTGAGAGCATCAAATGATGAGCTCAAAAAATCTATGGAAAATATTTTTAAATCATCTTCATCATTAGTTCATTGAGAAAAGAGAATGATTCCCTAAAAGGAGAAGTCAATTGAGCTTAGAAACTCAATCTCTAAATTTCACAAAGGAAATGAAGCCTTAGACATATTGATCATGTCTCAAAGGCCATTATTGATTAGACTTGGTTTAGGCTTCAATGGAGCCTCCTCATCATCACATACTACATTTGTTAGACCATTAGAAACTCAAACCTCAAGTGTTGAGGTAATTGAGAAGAAAAGTGCTCTTAGCATTAAGCCTTCTAAGCCTAAGGGCAAAGGGAAGGCTCCCCAAAGCTCAATGGCCAATACTCAAAGAGCTAACCATGCTTACATGTATAACAAAAAGCATGCTTACACACACAAACATAAACAATTCTCTGCTACTACTCATCACTCATGCACATGCATGCACTCACATAATCAAAGTATGAGAAAGCCTCCTACTCATACTAAGTTTGTGCATAGGAGAAAAACTCACAAGTCTAAACTCCAATATCATTATTGCATGAAATTTGGGCATGTTAATATTCATTATTTTATTAGGAAGACTTAACTCAAATTAGAGGACCTTTCAAGTCCTAACCTCCTCGGACCCAAGTATGCTTAGGTACCTAAGAAAAGGTGACTCACTTTTATTGTGTAGGGAAATGTGACAACCACCAATAAATCAAACAATTAGTATGTGGATAGTAGATGCTCTAAGCATATGACGAGAAATAGAAAGCTATTCACGACATTGAAAGAAAAAGAAGGTGGAGATGTCACATTTGGTAACAATGCCAAGGGTAAGGTAATTGGCATTGAAATCATTGGTAAGAATAGTTTTTCGTTGATTGACAATGTTTTATTAGCTAGTGGCTTACAACATAATTTGTTGAGTGTAAGTTAATTGTGTGACAATGGTAATAAAGTCACCTTTGATCCTAGAGAATGCCGAGTCACCACATTAGTGGATGATGAGGTTATTTTTGAGGGTGAAAGGAAAGACAATACCTACTCAATTGACTTAGACAATTTGGTTAACCAATCTCTTAAGTGTTTTATATCTTTGAGCAATGAAGCTTGGTTATGGCATAGAAAGCTTGGACATGCAAGCATGGATCTTTTTCAAAGCCTATCTAAAGGAAAGTTAGTGGAAGGCCTTCCCAAGCTAAATTTCACTAAAGACAAGGCATATAGTCCTTGCCAAATGGGGAAGCAACATCAAGCCTCCCACAAAACTAAAAATATTATAAGTTCTTTTAGACCTCTTCAACTAATTTATATAGACTTGATAGGACCCACTAAAAGTGTTAGCTTAGGTGGAAAACATTATGCATTAGTCCTAGTTGATGATTACTCTAGGTTTACTTGGGTGTCCTTTTTAGGTCATAAAAATGATACTTGTGATGCTTTCAAAAGTTTTGCAAGAGTTCAAAATGAAAATGATTACTTCATTTCTTCTATTAGAAGTGACCATGGAAAGGAATTTTAAAATGAGTATTTTGAAACTTATTGTTTAGAGAATGGAGTTTTTTACAACTTTTCAACTCCTAAAACACCACAACAAAATAATGTTGTAGAGAGAAAAAATGGAACACTAGTAGAAATGGCTAGAACCATGCTCAATGAGTATTCTTTACCGAATTAATTTTAGGCTGAAGCCATTAATACTTCGTGTTATATTGCAAATAGAGTTTTTAAAAGACCCCTTCTCAATAAAACATCTTATGAGCTATGGAATGGTAGAAAATTCAAGATATCATACCTAAGAGTATTTGGGTGCAAGTGTTATATATTGAATACTAAGGATAATCTTGAGAAATTTGATTCCAAGACCAATGAAGGTATATTCTTAGGCTATTCCACTCTAACAAGGCATATAGAGTCTTCAATAAGAGTTCAATAGTAGTTGAAGAGTCTATGAATGTTATTTTTGATGAATCTAGTAAACTTGATCTTGAGAAAGGTGTTTTTGTTAATGATCTTGTAGGTGACTTTGAAAAGCTGGAATTGAAAGACACTACAAAAAAAGAGGATAAAAACAAGAAAGGAGGTGAACCATCAAAAGTAGATAAGGAGCCACAACATCAACTAGAAGATGAGCCAAGTCATGATCTACCCAAAGATTAGAGATTTTCCAAACATCACCTCAAGGACTTGATAATTGGTGATACCTTTAAGGTTGCAAGTACTAGATCACAACTTCATCTTTTAGATAATAATCTTGCTTTTATTTCTCAACTTAAGCCAAAATCAATTGATGAGTCTCTTGATGATGAGAGTTAGGTGCTTACTATGTAAGAGAAACTCAACCAATTTGAGAGAAATAAGGAATGAGAACTTGTCCCTAGGCCTAAAGAACACTCCATTATAGGTTGCAAAAGGGTGCTTAGGAATAAGTTAAATAAATAAGGTTTTATCACAAGGAATAAAGCTAGATTGGATGCTAAGGGATACAACCAAGAGGAAGACATAGATTATGATGAGACTTTTGCCCCGTTGCAAGATTAGAGGCCATTAGAATACTTTTAGATTTTGCATGACACATGAATTTTAAGCTTTTTCAAATGGATGTAAAAAGAACATTTTTGAATGGAATCATTGAGGGAGGAAGTCTATGCTGAACAACTTCCTGGTTTTGAGTCACATTATTTTCCCAATCATGTTTTTAAATTGAACAAAGCCTTATATGGATTGAAACAAGCTCCAAGAGCTTAGTATGAAAGGCTTAGTTCATTTCTTTTGAAAAATGATTTTGAAAAAATAAAGGTGCACAACACACTATTTGTTAAAAAGCACAAGCATGATACACTAATTGTATAAATTTATGTTGATGAATCATTTTTGGTGCTAATAATGAGTCTTTTTGTGAGGACTTTGCTGAGTGTATGACTAGAGAATTCGAAATGAGCATGATGAGAGAGCTTAAGTTCTTTCTCGGTCTACATATCAAGCAAATCAAAGAAGGGATCTTCATCAACTATGCCAAATACACAAGGGAGATACTCAAGAAGTTTGGCAAGGATGGTTGTAAAGTAGCCAAAACCCCCATGAGTGGTACTATCAAGCTAGACAAAGATGAATCAAGTAAGATGGTAGATGAAAAAAGATATCGAGGTATGATCGAATCTCTACTTTATCTTACTGCTTCTAGGCCGGATATTATGTTTAGTGCATGTATGTGTACTAGGTTCCAATCGTCTCCTAAAGAGTCTCATTTAAATGCTGTTAAGAGAATTTTTAAGTATTTGTATGACACAATTCACTTAGGGTTATGGTATCATAGGGATTTATCCTTTAGTCTCATAGGATATTCGGATGCAGATTATGCGGGTAGTTTATTAGATAGAAAAAACACTTCCGGGACTTGCCAATTTATAGGAGAATGCCTAGTATATTGTTTTAGCAAAAAGTAAGTGTCGGTTGCCTTATCCACCACAGGAGCCAAGTATATTGTTGCGGGTTGTTGTTGCGCCCAAGTCCTTTGGATGAAACAACAATTGAAGGATTTTAGCTAAGTGATTGATCACGTTCCTATTAAATGTGATAACACTAGTGCTATCAATCTTTCTAAGAATCCCATCTAATACTCTAGGAGCAAACATATAGATATTAGACACTATTTTCTTAGAGATCATGTCTAAAAGGGTGATGTTGTGTTAGAATTTATTGACACAAATCATCAACTTGTAAATATTTTTACTAAACCTCTCAATGAAGAAAGGTTGAACTTCATTAAGAGAGAATTGGAAATGCTTAATGGTAGTTCCTTAAAGTGAAATATTTGATCTTATGTATGATTGCTATGTGTGTTGATTGTTATTTGTTGATTGGTGATAATTATATGTGTGATTATTGAAATTAATGTGTTAATTGAGATGCCTTAGTTTTAAAATTGCAATTGTGGATCACATTTTTTTTCAAAACTTATTTTTCCATACTTATCCTTGCTAACTCATAATTGACGGTTGCTATCTTCTATTCACAGTTGCAAATTACAAGTCCTAGTCACCAAGCTGTCAAACATCAAATCGCGGTTGCGAGTATCAAGCTCCACCAGGAATTTTGGTCAAGAATTCAAATTTTTGACCGTTGTAGCACGTATTTTCAAGGAAAATTTGTCTGCTACTTACATTTTTCGAAAATAATGGTTGTGATCTCGAAATTCGCAGACGAAAATTTGAGTAAATGCCAAGCCATTAAATGATTTGACTGCTAATCATTTTCAACTCTTTATAAATCCAATTCTAGCCATTTCTAGCCATTTACACACCCCTTCAATGGCTATATAAACCCCTTAAACAATAATTCTCATCACTTCATCCTACTCCAAATCTCTTATCCTTCCAAACCCCTTTAAATTCTCAAATTCTCTCCATCTTCTATAATGGCTCCTAAGAAGATCTCAAGAGCAGATAAGGGCAAGACTGTGGCTCAACCATTTGAACCCCTGCACTCCATCTAATGAAGGGCATCACAAAGGAGGAGAAAGAACGCTACAAGGGAAATTATTCAAAGATCATCCTCCCCAACAAAATACCTTCTACTTTTTTGTTGGAGAGTCTGGGCATCAATGCAAAGATTTATGTATTCCTTTCCAACTTGGGCTGGAATGAGTTCATCTTTCGAGATGAACTTGGTTACGAAAAGGGAATTTATGTGCACGGTTCAACTGAGTCGCAAGGCCGATTCTCGAACGGGGCAATACAGATTAGTTTTTTAGGCTTTTGGCTATCCATATTTCATTACCTTTGAACAACTTTCCTCCATTTTCAATCTTCAAGTCGGAGAAATTATTCCTTTTATTATCTCCGCCCTTGATGTCATTTATTCTAAATTATGGTCGAAAATTTCCATTGAAACTAAACACGACCTGAAAACCTCCATAGCCAACTACATAAAAACCTTACCACTTTGGATACTTCATCGTATCATCATCTTTTCCATAAATGCTAGAGATGATGGTAATGAGAAAGTATCACAAAAGGACTTGGCATTTCTTTTTTGCCTTGTGAAAAACAAGCCAATCCAAACTAGTCAGTATCTTGTGAGCACCAAACCGAAAAGCCAATTCCTTCTGCCTTCACACATAACAACGATCTATCGCTTCGTAGGGGCATTTGATGAGGAAAATGAAAAATTCCTCACCAAGAAACTCCTTTATTCTTAGAACTTTCTTGACCTCACCTACCTCATCAACGCCAAAGCCATACACCCAGACACATATGCCTATACCCTGGGTGCTTTTGGGGCTAAGAAAATGGAAACCTCCCAAGCCTTCAAAAGGAAGAGGCTGATCATTGAAGAAAGAGCCCTACCAGTCCCCTTTCTTCAACCAAAACCCAAATCCAAACTGTTTCTTGCCACCATTAACCAAAAATTGGACAAGATGATGAGAATGATGAAGAGGTGATTCCTATTTCTCTCACATCTTCATAGTGACATGGTGGATTGCAAGAAAAGTTAGGTGTTCCTCCTTGGCATCTTCCACACTTTATTGAATTTGAAGATACTCAAGAAGAAGAAGGCAATGAAGAAGTTAAGGATGAAGATGAAGCAGAAGGTGACAACAATGAAGAGGAAGATGTAACTTCTAGAGATGATGATGACTCTCCAACTTTCTAGAATAGGAATTCCTTGTACTTTCTTTTTGTTTTTAAAAGAAAACCTTGTGATCCTACAGTTTGTTTATGATTGAATAAGAAATGTTTCTTTGAAATTTCTTGTCTTATGTGATTGATGAAATTTACTTTTATGATTGCATTCTTATTAATTTTGCTCGTTATGAATACTTATCTATTTGTTATGCATGTGTTCTTTTCCCTTATTTACCATCTTTTTGATCTTGCCAAAGGGGGAGAGATAGGAACAAGGGGGAAAGAAAATAACTTGCAAATAATAACAGAAATTGAGGGGGAGCATCATACTTATCATTCTTAGGATTTTTGTTTTAGAAATTTCGCCTTGATTGATTGAATGCCATACTTAAAAAATTTCATAGAAATCTCTTAACATTCATAGAATCATCACCACTCCAACTTCACATTCATGCATTATTTTCCCTTAGGATCAATCTAAGTTGTCAAAATCAAAAAGGGGGAGATTGTTGGACTAGGATGGTTAATCCTAAGTCTTGAACCTCTTTTGATATTGACAAAGGAGATTGATCAATCCTAATGTCCCATTAAGTATTGTTTTGCAGAATTAAGTTAATTTTCAATTGGAAGTTGGATGAAGTTCGTAATCTTTAAAAAGACAAAGTTCATCCAAATTTGTGGTCAGTAACTTTTAATTCGCGAACCCAACTTAGCTCAAGAATAGGGTGAAACTAGGCCAGATGAATTCGAGGGCATCATCGCTGCCGCATCTCATCCAAAGATGGGAGTGTCAAAGTCACAGACGAATTCACAGTCTTTGTCGCGTCTTGGTCGTGACCGCAAATTTCATAGTGATTGAAGAGGGAACCAAGTCCACAATCACAATGTGCCAAGTGTCCTGGGTATCTATTGAAAAACAAAATTAGTGAGGGCAACATTGTGGGTAGCGACCGCGATTTATGAAGATGAAAACTCTCCTTCAAATAAAAGAATTCGCGTCTAAGTTGCGTCCTGTACAAGGACTAACTGCGACCACAACTTATGTGGGCAGTTAGAAAGCAATGACTATATTTTCCTGATGGACCAATGAGGAGCTGACACGTGGATTAGCCGTTAGACACAAATGAGATTTTCCGTAACAATTTTTGGCTTCTATATGGAAATTGGAATGTTGCGACTGCGAATCTTCAGTAGCGACTGCGACTCCTGCCTGTCATGTATTTAATACAAAATATGTCTACCATGTCTTGAAAATTTAATGAGCATTCATTGTCTAACATCTCTTTGGTGGGGATGAATTATAAATACTCCACCAAACATATGCAAATGAAAGAGAATTCATTAATTTGTAACAAAACTCTTGCAAATTTGTTACTCATTCTTTCAATTATTCTTTATGCTTTAAGTGATTGTTTGGTGTGAGCATTAAACACCAATTGTAATAGGTTTCAGTGTGAGCTTGTAAAAACACTTAAGAAAGGTTTTAGTGTGAGCCTGTGAAAATACTTGAGAGAGGTTTTAGTGTTAGACTTAAAAAACACTTGTAATAGAGGTTGTTGTATGAGTCTTGAAAATATAAAGTGTAAAAATAAGGTGTGAGCTTAGAAACATCATTTTGAGTGAGTGAAACACCCAATTACAGAGAATTAGAGAGTGAACATAGGGTAATATCTGAATCACTATAAATTCTTGCATCTCTTTTTTACTTTTTCTTTATCTCACTTTAATTTTTATTTAAACACCAATTCAACCCATTCTTGGTGCTTAGGACCAACATATAGATTCTACTGGGGGATTAGATACCAATTGACGTCAAAAGAACATCTCAAGTACTCATGTGGGCATCCCCTATGCAAATTTCCAATATAAAATTCCGGCTGAATCTTCCATTCCTAAGTTAAAAATAAAAATGTATTCTCATGTCCCTCCGCCATCTTATCTCATTATTATTTGCTGAAATGCCTAAATGAGTTCTGTTTTTAAGTCGAGAAATCTCTCTGTGGGAAGCATATCTTCATTGCAGGGCGGTGAAGGGTTGTAGTATGTTCGTGCCTTGGGGGTCGTATCCAAGCCCAGACTTAAAAAATAGTTTGTCTATGAGCTGTGGAGTGGGGGGTATTTGGCTGTTTCTGTTGTGGTTAGATAACAAAGATGCGTATAACAGAATTTCAAAAATGACGCAGAGACAGCAATGGGTCCAAAACTGCTTCTAATGACAGGTTATATATGGACTACTCTCTTCCATATATGGCAAATGTGGAATAATCAGTTGGATCATGCACATTTTAAGGAAGTAAAAAAGGGGGGGAGAGAGGGAGGGAGAAATCTTGCTTTCATTCAAGATTCTTTCGTAGCAAATTTGTGTTCAAATTGTTGTTTTGTATCCTGCAATCTTGTTTCAATATACCAAGAATCAGGATTCATCTTCATTTTTCCTATTAGATTGTTTGAGAAATGGATGAGGTATTTGGTAAGGTGGATGGTAAATTCAAAATCTCCTTTTTAACGGATTCTACAATGATGTGGATTGTTCATTGTGCAATGGATAGAGCGCATGAAAGACCGCAGTCTAAGGATGGTGTTATCGAGCGACTGACTGAGATATCCAAGTTTTATGAGTTGGCAGTGATGCAGTTGGAGGGGTGTTTGAGGTTTGCTCAAGAAGAAACAGACAATATGTTCAAAAGTAGCGATGAAGAGGTGTTAGGGGACTTGACAGAAGTTAGAGATCGCCTTGTTTGACGTCTCAATGATTTGGAGATGGCCATTGCAGAGCAAGATAGAGAATCGGTTGAGAGATTGGAAAATGAGTTGAAGCTTAGACAAGCACTGGAAATGAAAGAAAGACAGTTGGATGCTTTACGTGCCAAGCTCAACCTTGAGTCAAGTGTTCAAGAGCACATTTCTAGCAATAAAGTGTGCATTGATGACCTTATTCTTGGTAATCAAGTAAATGCAGGTGAGGAATTTTCTGGGCTCAAACATTCAGTGGATCAGCAGATGTGGACTATCAAACATAATCTTGAACCTGAATGTAAGTCCATAAATACAAGGAGGAATATGAGTTGTGACAGCTTGAAGATCGAGCAGATGAGGTTAGACATAGACATTTTAAAAGAAACTATGGATGTTGCTTTTGTCAAAATGCAGTGTTATATTTTCCATGGAGCCGGTAGAGCTGCAATGGAGGTTGATGATTGAGAAAGAGGCATTAGGTATTCTGATCAAAGGATTTATGGGGGATATCCAGGAAAGTTTTAAAGCACAAGTTAAAGAGCGAGAGAAGCAAGTTTCTTTTGGATTGAGAGAGCATTTGTCAGATTTCATGGCGGAGATTAAGCACTTGAATGATGAACTGGAAGCTCTATGCTCATCTCAAGGCAATATTGAAGACAAGATTTCTCTAAAGCCAAGAGAAAGGTTTTCATCAGAAGGCAAAAATTATGGAAATTCGAAAATTTCCTCCTTAAAGTTTGAGAAAGTAGATCAGAAGAATGAGCTTGGTGAAGAGGATACAGATGGTGATGGAAGTACCTTTGTTGCTAAAATGATAAAGAATCACGAGTCCATTATCAAGAGAAAAAACAAAGAGCTGAATTGGTTGAAGCGTGAAAATCTTGGGGAAAAAGAGTGTTCATACTCCAGGAGAGAAGAGGATCTTGTTAGTTCAAGAAAAAGGATCCGAGATGTTATTGTAAGAGTGGAAAATTTAATTAATTGGAATGCAAAACTTTAGTGAAAGTTTCAAAGACTATGAAGCTGATGGCAGTGAGAAAAATTCTTCAACCAAAAGATTTTGTAAATTGCATAATTTGCGACAGGAGCAATCTCACGTTGATGATTTGGAGGGGCCCCTGAAGAATGTAAAAAAAATTTCAGTTTCTGATGCAGTAAGTAAAGGGCTATGTAATGAACTAAGAATTCTGAAAGAAGATGAAAGTTTTCAAACTATGATAACGGAAAAGATTTATGCTACTCTTTTGGAATGTTTCATATATGAATATAAAACTGAGCTTCACAGGTATGACATGGAGATCCTGATAAGAGAAGGTAAGCATGAAGATTTGTTGAAGAAAATAATTAATGAGTGGAATGCACAAATGGAAAGTGAGAAGATTAACATTCAAATCAGAGGAGATACATTGTATCGTGTTCAATGAGGCAATTAAGGATGTAAGTTCTTCCATAGACTCTGCATTAGTAGGATGTCTGGATACTTGAGCTGAGTGATCTTATTTAGAATACTACAATTTAGATGGAAAAGTAAGGAAGGAAATATCTAGGGTCTTGTTTGGGGAAATATGCAGGGAATGGAATGAATTTATAGAAAAATCTGATGCTGAAAACCTTCTTAGGGAAAAAATATGTCAGATTGCCTTTAAAGAGACCCTCAGAGATGTAGCAAACACTGCTGATCACATAATAAGCATATTCAAAGATTAGTATTTGGAGGGAAAAATGAGAGAGGAAATATCCAGATTCCTCTTTGGAGAACTGTGCAAGGAGTGGAATGAGGTTATTGAAAGATTGGATACCAAAAACCTTGTATGGGAAGAGATATATTAGATTGCCTTTGAAGAAGAGATATAGCAAGTACTGGTAATGGCTTATTGAGAAAACTCAATGAGGCCAAAGTTTCAGGGATTGTATCTATCGTTTCCATTTCTATAAGTCCTTCCAGTGTATAGAACATTCAGTTGAGGAGGATGTCTATATGGTTTTTCTTAGAGAAATGTGTAAAGAGTGGAAGGAAGAGATTGATGCTCATAAACTTGAGAATCTGCTAAGAGAGGAAGTTTTCCGACTTGCTCTTGTTAAGGCTGTGGAAGAAGCTGGAACCAGGGATCTTTTCAAAATCTCAGAAGATGTCATTTCTGCTGATGAGTTATGTAGAAGTCAAGAAATTAGTGAGGAGAAAATTTTGGTTCAAAAACAAGAATCGCTATTGAATTGCATTCAAGTTGAGGTGGATTTGATTCAAAGCACAAGTTCTGAAATTAAGAACCACAGTGCAAACCATCACCCCATTCAATCCTCTTGCTGAACTTGTTGCCCAGCAAACGGGGAAATAACTGCTTTATACAAAGGCTTTTATCTGTCGAAGTGAGAATCTCAGTAAGGCTGAAACTGAGGTTTTGAGCTAATATTTTATTTCTGCGAAGCCGGGGGGAAAATAAGCTGAATATGTTTTTTTTTTTTTTTGTTGTTTCTTGTGTTTATGATTTTAGTTCTTTTAATCTTTTTCTTATAAGGACTGAAGTCTACCCAATGTTCGTCTGAAGATACTTATTCACAAAAGTTCTTCAAAATTTTCTTTTATAGGTCGATCTTCTGGGTGATCGAGTAGGAGTACTTCTCGGCCTACTTGAGAAGATATGCACTATATCGCATCACTATTCACCAGTATTCGAACAGTAGTTTGAGGTGAGGCAAATTCTGTTTTTTTGTGCTTCTATAAGATGATGTTCTGAGAGGATTGTATCATTATCATGTATGCTTGGCGGATAAATTGCACTAATATCACTTAACTATAGGGGTCATTTAAAAAAGGTGACCTAAAAAAAATCGTTTTATTGAGATCAGTAATCCTCTAATTTATTATAATAAAACACTAAATTTGAAATTAATTCAATTTCCGTTCACTAGTTATGATGTGTTAAACGGAGATGACGGACTCAATATATATATATATATATATATATATATATATTATTGAATTAATTTTAAATTTAAATGTCAATAAAATTATTTTTATTTTTATACAAAATTAATTAAACTAAATTTTAATTTTTTACTAAAAATTTGATTAAATTAACTGAAATAAAAATATTGTTATAACTAAGATCAAAGTTTTTTGTTCTAATTAAACTAACTACAACATATAAAGTTCAATTTAATATAAATATACACTTCATTTTATTTTGACTTTGATTTTGAATATAAGTAAAACTAAAAAAAATTACAGTGCAATTAATTCAATTAAAAAGTTTGAGTAAAATTAAAATTTTATTAATATTTTGTTTAGAATAAATCATGTAAGAAAAGAATTTTATTAGTGAGAAAATTTTATTTAGTGATAAAATTCTATTATTTGGAAAAATGTTAAATTTATAGAATTCAATTCTTTGGGATATCTCTATGATGAATTGAAATGATTTTATTTCCTTCAATACCATTATTTATTTAAAATAGCAATAGTACTAAGCTACAAAATTAGTAGAACAATTTTATCTAAATTTTTAATTGAAATGAGTTCTCTTAAAATTTTATGACTTTGACTTAATTTAACTTTCTTATCAAATTATTTCATTTTTTGAAATGCTAGAATTAAATTCTTTTAAATATATACTTTCTAAATAAGAGAATCATTAAAATAAATTTTTTTTCTATTAAATTCTGTCAAAATCTAAGATTTCATATGAGATCTAATAGATTTAGATTTTCTAGATCATTAATATCATTATTTATCTCTTAGAATTATGTTATTTCATATTTTTTTCTATTTTGTTAATATTTAGATATCTCATTGTACAACAATAGGGGATTATTGATAGACACCTTTGATGCAATTGATGTGAGAAACGTGAGGACTATAAATTCAATCAATTGTGGATCACTTTAAGAATTTTATTTTATTTTTGGCTAAATGTTGTCTAGTTTTGTTGATTAAAAAAGAATTAATTTCATCAAATTAAATTTAGTTATTAATTAAGAAAAAAATTATTTTTCTGCTCAATATTATCTAATTTTTTTGGTAAATTTAAGTATATATTTTTTCGGTGGCTTTGTTAGAATAACTTTTATAGTTAGGTGATTTTTGGTGCAATTGACGTGGCAAAATTTGATCCGTCATATACTAAGTCAGTCCATCTCCAGTGGCCACGTTATAACCAATGTACGAAAATTGGATTAATTTTGAATTTAGTACTCTATTTGAATAAATTAGAGGATTAATGATTTCAATAGAATGATTTTTTTTAAGTGACCTTTTTAGAATGATCTCATAGTTAAGTGATATTCTGTGCAATTTACCCTATGCTTAATGTTGTTTTTTCACATGCCTTTGCATCTGAAAGTTCCTGGACCTTGCTTCTTATCATCAAATTGACACTAATCACTAAATTTCCTTAAAGTATTGAGATTGTGATTATTGGTGGTGTTTCTTCCCTACTGTATAGGTCTCAGACATTTTGAGGATAATTAGGAAAGAATTAATTGGTGAAGTTCTTGCCTGCAGTGACATATAGATTGTATATTGACATGTTGGTATTTAGTGTAATACTGTAAGAACCATCAAAAAATGTTATCCAACAATTAAATTGACAAGCACAAATTACATGATGAAATATCTTGTGCCACAGTTTTAGTGACCAGTTTTCAATTATTTTAATGTTCTGAACCTAAAAGCTGATCTACTGCAGCATGATTAAAATTTTAATTATGTGAAAACTATAACATCTCAAACCAAATCTTTTGACATGAAGGTTGGCAAACTTTGAGGAACTTGATTAGAGTAGCCTTTTCTCTACTTTCAACCATTTTATACTAAAGATTTTGCAGAGTATAGATATCTTAGTTAAAACACAGATGGAAACTTCTTCATTTAGTCATCTTTGTTAGTTACCTAAGTCTTCCTCTATTGTATGCTTCTTGTCATGCAATTCTATTCATCATCATTTCTTCTTACTTTATGATAATGAAGACATTGCAAGAAGCTTAAGGCCTTCACTTACCTGTTCATATCCACTGATTGTGATATTTCAATTGCAACTTTAAAAATTTAGAAGCATTTCATGTTCAAAAGCCAAGGAGGATAACAGTAATAACAATTAATAAATCTTCATGTTTTCTTTGATAAGAAAAGCATTGTATTTCCTGCTTGAGTAAGAAGAATTTTAATCATTTCGTTTTCCAAGCTGCCACCATCATGCTGAGAAGGGACCAATGTGATAGCAGCAGGTGAGTTTCTTATTATCTTTATTTTTGTTATCAGTGTTCTTGTTAGACTAGGTTATTCAAACCTAAGTCAAGACTCTTTTGATCTTGACAAGATAGATTGAAAGTTCTAATGTCAATTTTAAGTGTTGTTTTTACAGTTTATAAGAGTTATCTTTATTGGAATTCAAAATCTCCAACCTTGTGAAGTTCATCCAAATTTGCGGTGTGTATATTCTAAATCGCAACTGCGAATCAATCACAAGAAAGGATGAAGCTAGGCCAGAGGAATTTGCGGGCGAATTTGCAGCCGTGAATCAACCAAAGGAGCCTTGGTTGAATTACAGAGGAATTCGCGGTATCAGTTGAGCCTAAGACACAGTGCTCTCAAGACCGCAACTTTTGAGAGTGGTTAGAACACAACGACTATATTTTCCTAGATGACCAACGAAAAGCTGACACGTGGACTAGCCATTAGACACAAGACAGGGTTCTTGCTGCAATTTTTGGCTACTCAGTGCAAATTGGAAATTCGTGATCATGAAATGGGAGTAGCGACCGCGACTTCCTACTGATAAGCATTTAATACTAAATCTGCCTAGTACATCTTAGAGATTTAATGATAGTTTTAGAGTAACATCTCTCTGGTGGATGTGGGCTATAAATACTCCACCAAATTGATGTTAATGGAAGAGAAGAACCATTGATAGTGTCAAAACTCTTGCAAAATTAATTCTCTACTTTTATTCCTTATTTCTTTGCACACAGTTTGGTGTGAGTTTTAAACACTTTGTGTTGGGTTTGAGAGTTAGCCCTTGTATAGAAAACTCTTGTATAGGTTTGAGTGTTAGCCTTGGAAAAACACTTGTAAGGTTTGGTGTGAGCTTAAAACACTAGATTAAGTGTGAGCATTGGAAAAACACTTATAAGGTTTAGTGTGAGCCTAAAACACTAACTTGAGTATGAGCCTTGAAAAAACACTTGTAAGGTTTGGTGTGAGCCTAAACATTAGGTTGAATGTGAGTCTTGAAAAAGCACTTGTAAGGTTTCGTGTGAGCCTAAGCACTAAATTGAGTGTGAGCTTGTAAAACATTAGTGATTGGGTGAAACACCCAATTGGTGAATTGGGGAGTGGATGTAAGGCTGGTTAATACCCGAACCACTATAAAACTCTTGTGAGCATTCTCCATAATCAAAAGTTCAAATCTACCACCAATTCAACCCCTCTTTCTTGGTCCACTAGGGCCAACAATTGGTATTAAAGCTAAGTCTTAATTCAAGTCTTAATTGTGTGAGAAAAGATCAATTACTCAAGACGGAGTCCACTCTCACTTTAATCCCCACTTTGATGGTAATGATTATGCTCTTTGGAAGCATAAAATGAAGATCTATCTTGATAGTGATCTCATCAACTTATGGGATTATATTCTTGAAGAGTGGAAGCCTCCAACAATGATGGTTGAAGGAGTAGAGGTGGCAATTGCAAGAGAAGAATAGAGTGAAGCACAAAGGAAGGCAAATGGGAAGAACAAGAGGGCAATGACTATTTTCGTAACCTCTATGTCAAGAGAAGAAATTGGAAGAATCCAATATTGCCAAACTGCACATGCCATATGGAAAACACTAAAAAACTATCATGAGGGTACAACTCTTGTGAAATCAAGTAGTTTGGATATGCATGTGATAGAGTGGGAGCTCTTCATGATGAAAGACCATGAAAGCATCACCGAAATGACAAATAAAATCCTCTCTATTGTCACAAACATGAAAAAGTTTAGAAGGATTCTTACCAACTATGAGATAAACACTAAAATCCTCAAATCTCTTCCATTAAATAAATTTGGTGCAAGAGTATGTAGCATTCAAGAGTCCAATACAGAGATTGGGAAAGTGCCAACCGATGCCCTCATTAGTAAGCTTCTCACTCATGAGATGACTCTCAAGAAAGATGAAGAGATGAAGAAGCTAAGAGAACAAAAAAACAAAAAGGAGAAAAAAGCTCTGGCCTTCAAAATTCAAAAAGATTATTCAAGCTCACGTGACTCTAATGAAAGTGATGAAGAAGAGAAAGAGCTTGCTAAAATATCAAAAAGGACTAAAGAGTTGATGAAAAGGAGAATAGAAAGAAAAAAACCAAAGAAAGTCATCTTCCTGTCATCACAAGGAAAAGAAGAAGAGTTTCAAGGCTACTTTAGATGATGAGTCAAGTGATGAAGAAGAAAATGAAGTAGCAAACTTTTGCTTCATGACTCAAGAGGACTCCTCTAAAGAGGTAAGTACTTCTCCACACTCTTATGATGCATTTAATGATATAGATGATGAGCTTTTAGAAGCTCTCACTTTGAAATGTGACAAATATAAGTCACAAATGAAAACTTACAAGAAAAAAATATTTCAAACTAGAGGATGAATTTAAATCCTTAAATGATCTTGTAAGTGAGTTGAAGACTTCTAATGAAGAACTCAAAAAGTCTCTAAAAAGTCTTTCTAAGTCTTCATCCTCTTTTAACTTTTTGAGAAAGGAAAATGATTCTTTAAAGGATGAAGTTATAGAATTTAGAAACTCCATCTCTAAATTTCATAAGGGGAAGGAAGCCTTGGATACACTTATTGTATCTCAAAGACCTCTTTTAGTTAGACATGGTCTAGGCTTCAATGAAGCCTCTTCATCTACTTCTTCACCCACTACATTAATTAGAGCATAAACACCTCAAACTTCAAGTATTGAGGTCGTGGGGAAGACAGGTGCCTTTAGCATTAAACCACCTATGCCTAAGGGCAAAGGAAAGACTTCCTAAGGCTTAAGAGCCAAGGGTCAAAGAGTAAAATATGCTTACATTTATAACAAGAAGCATGTTCAACCACACAAACATAATAAATTCTTTTCTACTCCTAATCACTCATGCACTTGCATACACTCTCATAACCAAAGTATGGGAAGACCCCCTACTCATAGTAAGGTTGTGCATAGGAGAAAGACTCATAAGTCTAAGCTCCAATGTCATTATTGCATGAGATGTAGGCATATCAATGTATTTTGCCACATTCGAAAGACACACCTCAAATTTGAGGACCTTTCCAAGATTAATCCCCAAGGACCCAAATATGTTTGGGTACCAAAACAAAGTGTTTGATATTGCGGGATGAGGGCTCCTTCACCAAATTCTCATCATGAAAAATATAAAGGTGAATGGAAATTGCTAATGAAGAAAGGATAAAGTTTCAAAAGGTTATTTGGTATCAAGCCATAGATACTAAACTTGTAATGTATCCCTTACCCTTTATGTTTTTTACTTAATATATTTATGTATACATTTAAGGGGAGTTTTATTGCTTGATATATCTATGTGTTGACATGTTTGATTTGATTTAGTTGATTGAGTGATGAGTTGAATCAATTCATTTTGCATTTGAAGTTTTCTACATTTCAAATGTTCAAATCAAAATCATATACTCTATACTAGAGCCATATGAAAATTCTTAAATTTCTAGCCCTAGTTTGTGTTTAAGCATCTTTTAAATGTTTGAATTATTTTACATTTATGTTTTATCCATTTATTTTCTTATGTGTCATATTGTGATCAATTGTGCAAAATTACTTATGTTTGCTATTCTAATTTGAGTTTGTACAATTGACAAGTTTGTAGTCATTCCCTCTCATATTCCCCATTCTCTCTCTTATTCCCTCCTATTCCTCTCTTATTCCCTTCTATTCCTTTCTTATTCCCTTCTATTCCTCTCTTTTTGATCTTGACAAAAGCGGAGAGATAATTAATTGAATATACAAAGAGAGAACATACAAAAAGAGGAGATAAAATTTGACAATGATCTTATTAGAATAACTAAGGGGGAGTATGAATTGAGGGAGAGCAATTTCATAATTATGATTTGAATCACTTCAATCATTCTCTTAGGAGCATGCATAATTGATTATTTATCCTTTTCATATTCAATCTAGATTGTCAAAATCAAAAAGGGGGAGATTGTTAGACTAGGTTATTCATCAAAATCAAAAAGGGGGAGATTGTTAGAATAGGTTATTCAAACCTAAGTCAAGACTCTCTTTTGATCTTGACAATATAGAATGAAAGTTTTAATGTCAATTTTAAGTATTGTTTTTATAGTTTATAAGAGTTATCTTCATTAGAATTCAAAATCTCCAACCTTGTAAAGTTCATCCAAATTTGCGGTATGTATATTCTAAATTGCGACCTCAAATCAATCACAAGAAAGGATGAAGTTAGACCAGAGGAATTTGTGGGCAAATTCACAGCTGAAGGAGCCTTGGTTGAATTACAGAGGAATTCACGGTCTCAGTTGAGCCCAAGACACAGTGATCTTGCGATCGTGACTTTTAAGATTGGTTAGAACACAACAACTATATTTTCCTAGATGACCAACGAAAAGATGACACGTAGACTAGTTGTTAGACACAAGATAGGGTTCTTGTTGCAATTTCCGGCTCCTCAGTGCAAATTAAAAATTCACAACTATGAAATGAGAGTAGCGACTGCGATTTCCGCCTGATAAACATTTAATACTAAATCTACCTAGCACATCTTGGAGATTTGATGATAGTTTTAGAGTAACATCTCTTTGGTGGATATGGGCTGTAAATACTCCACCAAACTAATGTCAATGCAAGAGAAGAACCATTGATAGTGTCAAAACTCTTGCAAAGTTAATTCTCTACTTTAATTCCTTATTTCTTTGTACATAGTTTGGTGTGAGCTTTAAACACTTTGTGTTGGGTTTGAGAGTTAGCCCTTATATAGAAAACTCTTGTATAGGTTTAAGAGTGAGCCTTAGAAAACTCTTGTATAGGTTTGAGTGTTAGCCTTGGGAAAACACTTATAAGGTTTGTTGTGAGCCTAAAACACTAGATTGAGTGTGAACCTTGAAAAAAATACTTATAAGGTTTGGTGTGAGCCTAAAACACTAGGTTGAGTGTGAGCCTTAGAAAAACACTTGTAAGGTTTGGTGTGAGCCTAAACACTAGGTTGTGTGTGAGCCTAAACACCAAGTTGAGTGTGAGCTTGTAAAACACTAGTACTTGAGTGAAACACCCAATTTGGTGAATTGGGGAATGGATATAGGGTTGGTTAATGCCCGGACCACTATAAAATTCTTGTATTCATTCTTCTCCTATTCTTTTTCTAATCTTTCATTTTTGCGAGCATCCTCCATAATCAAAAGTTTAAATCTACCACCAATTCAACCCCCTTTCTTGGTGCACTAGGACCAACAGTTCTAATTATAATTGTTGATGCAATGTGAAACTGTAAATAATTTGCCTTAAAATTTGCTATTGAATCCTCATCTTTAAGCTTTAGGTTGAGTGGTTCTTGATCTAATTTGTAATCATATCTTCTGAATTCCTAAATCTAGGCAGTAGACACATAAGAACGTCTTGCTAATATACTTGTCTTGAGTAACTTGCAATCAAGCGGCCTAAACCTATATATGCTGCTTACCTTTCTTATTAACTTTCTATGTGGGATTTTCAAACTAATTCTTAAGCACTCAAGTTAACACCTCTAGGCATTCTAAGTACCTAATGCTCTGTTGGAGATGCTACAAAAAGGCTGTCCATACGATGAAAACATTGTTGCTTGCACCGGATTGAAAGCATCATATTTATAATTAGCTTAGATGTATTCCTTGTTTGCCTCATTGTTTTTAGGTCAGTTCACCAGATTAGCAGTATCTGATATTTTATCCCATGGATAAGTTCCTCTTGGTGTCCCCTTTCACTACAGAAAGTGCTCAACACATCAGAACCATTTAAAAAATAGGATCTCATGTTTATATATCTTGCCATATTAGGGAATTTCATATATGTTGTTCATAACTTGCTGTGAATTTCATTTAATTGTCACTATTTGCTTATACTTATGATCAGAAAAGGCTATGCCTTAAGTCCAAGGGACAGCAAAAGCTTTAGAGGAGAGCTGAATATAATTCCTTGTTAAACAGACTAGGATTTAAAGTTTCCTTTCCATGTGAGTAGAACTGGTTGTCTAAATGGTTAAAAAGAACCATAAGCAAACTAGGATTTCACTAAAGCCTCACATGGTTTCTAGCTTTAAATTCGACTCCAACTCTTTCAATCTTCTCAGGATTATTCATCTATTTCGATGTTCAATTTCTATGCATAATTTTTGAGAAGCTTATGAATAATGGCTTTTAATAACTATATCTACGCTGCAATGATGAAATATTTGATGAAATCCATGTTGTTTATGTAATTTATGGACACTTATAATAAGATTCTCTCGTATTTTTAACCATTTAAATCAGATATAATTTTGTGCACTAAATGACAGGCATTCTTGCAGATGGTTTTTATCTGATGTCTTATCTATTGGCACGTGCACTTTACAGAGAACAAGACAAAAATAAGCTCCATGTTTTTGTCAATCACTTTGATTTTTTATGACCACCTTCGTGTAGACCTATGATAATGCGAGTATCTTTCTCTTTCAATATTGACTCTTCAACTAAAATTGCAGATATAGCCACAGAATAATTCCATTGAAATAATCCACAGTTTGGTTTGGTAAAACAGGTCAAGGAATTGGATTGTTTATTTCTGTTATGTATGTGATTGACTTTTCTAAGAGGAGGGATCAAACCAGTTCATATCATCCAAAAATTTTCTCATTTCTTGCTTGTCATCAACTCAACCTTATGCTCTTTCCCTTGCTCCTCTCAACTGTCTGAGGTTTTCTAAACAATGCCAACTGCAAAAATCCTTGCACTTCTCTTCACTTCAGTTCTCCTTGTATTCAATGTATTTTAGTTTTCGACTCCGTCTCACTTCTCATCACTACTTCATTTTGATGGTCTTGAAAGAGCACTTTATTGGCTGCAAGATAAAAGAAACAACAGTGTTGAATATCTCACCCATAGAAAAACTCAATACTCTAATCAAGATTTCCACATATTGGAATCTGAATATGTTGTAAAAGATTATTACACTGTGGAAAATCTTCCTTTCTATTTAGACAAATCATTCCACAGTGATATGCCTCCTACCACCACCAGCAATTCCCAGTATTCTAATGAAAATCATGGTTTTGAAGCTCTCCATTTCCTTGATCTGAAAGATGTCCACACTAGTGATTCTCCTGAAGCGTATAACTTTGGTCAAAACAGCCTTGAAGCTTATCATGAAAAATGGACACCAAAGTCACTAGATGAAAAGGTTTCCAACAGTTTGGAAGCTGCTAGATATGTTGATGATACTCACAACAATTCCATGTTTCCAAGTATCTGCCAACTTCAATATTCTGATCATTTTCTGAACAGGTCCCAAGCTCCTCCAAGGGTCGAAGGCAGGCCTCTCACAACCGGTGATGTCCAATATGCAAATCATAATCTTTTTCCTAGCAAAGCTCTTGATAAAACATGGCCTCACACAAAACCAGCAGAGAATAAAATGGACACCAGTCAAAATTATTGACATTTCTAATGAGAAGTCCATTCAAAATTCTGATAGTGATGAAGTTATAGTTAAAAACATGGCAAATGAATCAGTAACGATCAAAGAAATGGAAGATTTTCATGGTACAATTGAGCTGAACATGCTTCTCAATGACACACTAAAGACTTTCATGGTGAAACTGCAATGAACATGCCTCTCAATGAAATGGATGTTGTAGTATTGAGCAAGAAGAACTTCAGCAACTTTGTTTCCAAGAACAAATATGTTATAATTTGCGTCTACAAGCAATCGGCATATTGGAGCTATGGTCCAGCTCTAGAGTATGCAGCAGCGGCCACAATGCTGAAAGGCAAGGTGCTATTTGCTAAAGTTGAGGCCAATGAGGAAAAAGAATTGGCAAACAAGTATAAATATTTGTGGTATCCCACTTTGTACTTCTTCATTGGTGGAATTCACATGCATACTTATCGTTATTGTTGTAGCAGGTGGATATACATTTAGTTCAACTTTTTGTTCTTTCCACAATATTGAGTAAGCGTAGCTTTTGGACTCTGTTTGGATTTTTTCCGTATTTAAATACAAATTTTATTTCAACATATATAGAAAGTGAATCAACAAATAAATTATATGAATAAATAAAAAAATTTATATTCGAAAAATAAGAGCCAAATACAGTATAATATCATTACTATTATTATCAGGACCGCATTTGGCTTTCTGATTTTTTTTTTCAAATACAGAAAATGAATAAAAAAGACAAAATTGATTATAAAAATAAAAAATAAACATCCAAATGAAGAAATTTTGTACTGACATTAAAAAATTTTATAAAATTGTCAAACACATCATAAGCTGTGATAACACTGTTGAGTGTGATGGGTGCTATATTTCTACTTTTGGGTTTGAAATTCTTGTGATGCCTTGTTTCGTTCCTAAAAACAGCGTGAACCATGGAAACAATAGTTCTTCAATGTTCGACATGTAGGTTTGATTGGGTTAACATACATTTAGACAAACATTGAATGTCTTAGATACTGTTTCTTGTTTTAAAAACATTATTTTCTTCTGTTTTCTTATTTGCTTATTAAAAACCTTTCAGCAGAAAAAATTTCATTTGGTTTAGAATTAAATTGGTTATTAACATTATGAATGGATAAAGGAAGCAATAATGAAAATGGTACTGCCATTTTTGTGCGTTTTCATTAATTGGAAGGGGAAGCTTGAAAGTGATCCCTATACACATAACTTGGAATGGCATAAACATAATACAAGTTTGACATTTATACAGTTGGAGGTTTGGGTTTGGCACATATGTAACAACTTAACTTGTTGGTTTAGACACTTGTTATGAGGATGAAATTTAAAGGAAGAAAAAGAAGGAAAAAACAAAGTAGACAATTATAAAACTTTATTCATGAATTTCCATGATATATGCAAAGGGAGAAAATAATATGCAAAACAAGTTTTCAATGGTCACGATGCTTAGACTATAAGAACTTGAAATTTGATACTAGCATTATGGTTTTCTAGTATTTTTAAGTTTCATATGAGGATTTTATGTTTTGGTTAAGAAAAAGACTTGTTGGAATTTGCACCTTCAAAATGCAAGATATGTGAAAATACGATGATTTTCTGCAGCGTGGTTGAAATTACTATCATTTTTGTGAACATTCCTGAACTAAATTGGTTAAGTTCTTTGCTTATAAGCATCTAAGGATGGTGATCATCTAAATAAAAGCTAGTCTTACAATCCTTGGGAATAGTTTAAGGGTATTTTGGTTGTTCTATGTAGTGTAAGTTGTTGAATTTGTTTCTGACCTTCTATTGTCCTTTATACTTGTCCTGTTGATGACAATGGCCCTTGAATTGCTTCATTTCATACTAATAAGATATATTTACAGATTACAATCAGACTCAATAAACTGATCCAGTTTTTAAAGAGGCCTGAAGTGGAATTCCTTTCAACTGTACAAGACTTTCCCTCTTATTCTATATATTGATCCTTGATATGTTATGATGGCTCACCTTTCTTATTTGTTTTGTGCATATTTTCCTTAGAAAATAGTTATTCAAATTGCAGGGATGTTACCGTGACTTGGGTAAAGGAGAAGATGCATGATGGTGTTTATAGTGTTATAAGAGGATCTGAGGCTCTAGATATATTAAAGTCTAAGTCCATTATTGTCATGGGGTTCCTTGACACTCTTCAGGTACCTTTTTGTTTTTCTTGACCTATGAACAACGATGGCAATTGCTGCTATTTCTCTATAAACTCATTCTACCTCTGGTGTAATTGAATTTGGATTAATGATTTAACAATAGTTGAACATGCCAATCACTGTGAAATCCCACAAATATGCTAATTATAACCACATGAAATAGACTTACAGCATCCAAGTTTGGCCTTAATGATTCAAAGGTAGCCACTTTGAAGCAAGTTTCTAGAAACTTCCCTTGGTTTGGTATAGACCCTTTTCAAATTATATATTAGTTCTTAGAAACATGAAAAATTTTGTGCAGATTTTGTTCATCTGTGATTTTATTAGTTGTATTTCTTATTGGAACTCAAAACAACGTTTCACACTCAGTTGTTTAAGTAATTGTTGTATAACTGTTTTGTCTTTGATCACTCATTTATCTTTATAGTGTGAGAAGTGTAACAGATGCTGCCTCTAAGGAGTTAGCTGCTGCCTCTAAGTTGGAAAATGATGTAATCTTCTTTCAAACTACTAAAAAATATGTTGCTACTATAATGCATATTAATTCAGAAGCCAAACATCCTGCACTGTTCATGCTGCAGAAAGATGCTGGAAATTTCATCCAGTTTGGTTAGTTGCCACAGCATACTATCATTTCTGAGTTAGTATTGGACTATACTTGATTTTGTTTATTTCTTCAGATGGTCCTTTCACTAGATTGGCAATAGCTGACTTTGTATCCAAGAACAAGTTTCCTTTGGTAATAACTTTCAATGTACAAAATGCATTGCTGATCCTTCAAAATCCAATGAAACAGGCAAGATAATTAGATTGCTACTTCTTTCATATATTTGAGGTATGAAAGCTTTGTGGTTTTAATGCATAGTTTCTGATTAACTTCTTTTCAGTTATGGCTTTTTGCTCTTGAAGATGATTTAGACAAGGTTATGTCCACATTCCAAGATGCAGCAAAAGACTTTAATCGAAAGGTAATTAAAAATGTTGATTGAGGAGATTGGCTTTTAAGTCTACTTCATAAGAATGACAATTCATCAGATCATCCCTTCATCATAAATGTTTTTAGGTCTTCAGATTCCAGTTCCAAAAAATCTTTTCGATTATATTTTGAACAAAATTTTCCTTGATGTAGACAAGGTCAAGTATTTTTCATCATAGCTGCTTTCAGTCTGATACATTTAGAATATCTGCATGCATTTAAAAACTCTCTTGCTAAAGGTTGTCGTTATCAGGGTTATAGATAACAAAAATATTAACCGTAATTGTTATCGAAAAAGTGATTCAGATTCTGTTAGACAAAAGTAACTTAAAACACAGATTTTGATAGTGAAAAAAGGAGGAGAACACAGCAAAAGTGAATTTCATTGATTCATATAGATAATATATAGCTTACAAGTTAAGGAGTTCAATACTAACTCCCCTGAAATTATGGAACATGGTCTCTTACATTTCACTTAACAGAAGATAGGCCATACTTCAAACATTACAAAGTAAAAAAGCAAGATTTCATTACATTAAAATGTATAAGATAAGTTGACAAAAAGATCCAAATCTCTAGCATGCAAAGCTCCAATGAAACAGGACTGCTGTACCAACGTTCTTCAATCTGCAACTTTACTCCTCCTTGATTGCAGAGTTGGGGTAAATACCTAGCATTTGCCTTAGCTTTTCAAACCTTCCCTTTTCAAGTCCTTTGGTTAAGATGTCTGCAACTTGGTCCTCAGAATTGTAGTGGAGGAGCTGCACTTCTCTTTCCTTTTCTGCTTCTCTCAAGAAGTGATACTTTTCCTTAATGTGCTTTGTTTTCCCATGGAATACTGGGTTCTTGGAGATGGCAACAGCTGATTTGTTGTCACATTGGACTTCAATAGGCTTTTTTTAGAACTTCATTCAAGTCTTTCAGTGGCTTCGTCAACCAAATGGCTTGATTTACTCCAACGGTGGCAGCAATATACTCAGCTTCAGCTGTGGATTGAGCAACTATCTCTTGCTTCTTGAGCTCCAATAGACCATAACTGAGCTAAGTGTAAAGCCATAGGCAGATGTACTCTTCATGTCATCAATTAACCCTGCCCAATCGCTATCAACAAATCCTAAGACATACCTAATAACTCTTTTTGTTGCTGAAAAATGGCTTTGCTCAGGAGATTGCATAAACCTTGATAAAACACTTGTGGCATGCAAGATATCAGGTCTGGTTTCTTTTAGATATAAGAGGCTTCCAATTAAGCTTATATAAGCAATTGCATCAACAGACTCTGATTCATCCTTCTTGCTCACCTTGACACCTTAAACCTCAGGTGTAGATACTGGTTTGCGATTCTCTAGGGCAAACTTCTTCAAGATCTCTATAGCATACTTCCTTTGACTAATGAAAACCCCTTGCAAAGATGATGAATTTCCATTCTAAGAAAATAAGACATTCTGCCCTAATCATTCATTTCAAATACCCTTTTCATTTGAAATTTGAAATCATTAATGAGACTTGTCATGCTGTCTGTAATCAGTAAATTATCCACATAAAAGGATACTATTAGAATACCACCATTTTCATGTTTCACATACAAGGTAGCTTCATTGCAGCTTTTGTCAAAACTAAGCTTTAACAAGAATTCATCAGTCCTGCTATACCAGGCCTCGGGTACCTGCTTTAATCCAAACAATGCTTTCTTCAACAATTAAACTTTACGTTCTTCATTTTTAATCACAAACCCCTTAGGCTGGTCTAAATAGATTTCTTCTTCTAAATTGCCATTGAGAAAGGCTGATTTAACATCCACTTGATGTGCTAGCCATCCTTTGTGTGCTGCAAGTGACAAGGGGAACCTGATGGTATCAAACTTTGCCACAGGTGCAAATGTCTCATTGAAGTCTATTCCAAGCTGTTGAGAGTATCCTTTCACCACAAGCCTTGCCTTGTGCTTATTTATAGTATCATTACATTTCAATCTTAGTCTAAACACCTATTTAACTCCAATTACATGGGCATCATGAGGTTTATCCACTAACACCCAAGTCCCACTTCTGTTAGTACCTTCAATTTCATCCTCCATAGCTGATCTCCCTTTAGCAACTTTGAATGCTTCTTCACAATTGATTGGTTTTGCCATGGCAAAGTTACATCTGCTATGCACTTCTTCAATGGTAAAGTTACATCTGCTATGCACTTCTTCAAGTGATCTAGTGCCTCTCACACCAATATCATTTTCTGATTCTGAGCTTCCTTTGTTCTTGGCGTAAATACCCTTGATTTTTGATTTTGTTTGAAGGAACAACAATGAATTTTTCCCAATCCCAGGCTGCAATTTCATCAAACTTCAAATCTCTGCTAATAATCACCTTTTGAGTTTTTCAATGTAGTACTTTATACCCCTTTGAATTGGTGCTGTAACCAAGAAAGATTCCAACCTCAAACCTACGATCAAGCTTGTCCCTCTTCACCTCTGGATCAAGGATGTAACAAATGCAACCAAACACCCTATAGTGATTCACAGTAGGCTTGACACCATACCAGGCTTCATAAGGTGTCTTGCCCTCCACAGCCTTTGTTGGAAGTCTATTTAGCACATAGACTAAAGTATTAATTGCCTCAGTCTAGAATTGCTTTGGAAGACTCTTCTCAAACATTAGACACCTTGCCATGTTCATTATCGACCTGTTCTTCCTCTCACTTACACCATTCTGTCGTGGTGAGTATGTAACAGTGAGTTGATAATGGATTCTAACCTCATGAAGATAACCTTCAAACTGGTGTGAGGTGCATTCAGTGCCATTATCAGACCTTAGTTTCTTGATTGAATGAGCACATTGATTCTCAGCTTCAGATTTGAATCTCAAGAATGTTGCAAGAACCTTTGATTTTTGCTTATGAAAGTAAATCCAGCAGAACCGTGTCAAATAATCAATAAAGATCACATAATATCTACTATCATTCAAGGAAGGAGTCTTCAATGGACCACAAACATCAGTGTGAACAAGTTGGAGCTTTTCAGTAGCTTTCCAAGCTTGATTTGCAGGTAAAGGCAGCCTGGTTTGCTTTCCCATTTGACAAACTCTGCAAACACCAACATGCTTATAAACACTAGACATTTCATTCACCATTCCTTTGCTTTGCATTTATTTCAATGAGGAATAATTAAAATGACCAAATCTCTTATGCTAGAGAATGCTTTCATCAACAAAGCTTGTGAATGCTTCAATCTCAGTTTGCTTCCATTCAATGAGGAAGCTCTTCCTTACCATATTTACTAAGAGAATCTTAAAGCCAAATGGATAAAAAATATCACATCTATGTTTGTGAAAATGCAAAGCATAATCCTTTTCAATTAACTGACCTACATTTATAAGATTTTGTGAAATTCCAGGCACAAGCAGAACATCATCAATCAATTTGGTACTTGAGAGAGTTCCCATAGTTGCTGCACTTTTTCCTTTCATCTCCAACAACTTCCCATCTCCAATTATGACTTGTGAGGAATAACTCCTATCTAAACCTCTGAATTTGTGTTGCTCAGGTGTCATGTGGTTTGTGCAACCAGTGTCAATTAGCCAAGCTTGTGAACAATTGTAGGTTTAACAGCTTTTTTCTTCCTCAAGGGCCATGAACAGCTTTTTCTCATGCACTTCCACAATCTCAGTTGCCTGTTGAATATGAGGCTGCTTGTTTGCTTTGCACACCTTATCCACATGACCAAATTGTTTACAAGTTCTGTATTGAACTCCAGTCCTGTACCAGCAGTAATTTTCATTATGATTCCTCTAGTTACAATGAGTACATGGTGGATACTTGCTCTTCCTTCCTTTTGGCTTGCCTCTAATTTTCTCTTTCTTATTTTTTCCTTCTTTCACTGGACTGTTTCTTTGATGATGAAGATGAAGCATAAGGCTGTGACTTACTCCTTTGGCTTGCAACTAAAGCCTCCAGAGACTTCTTCTTGCCTATAGAGCTTCCTTTGTTCTACTGCTTGCATGGAGTTTACAAGTTCAGTTAAGTAAATCTAATTCAAGTCTTAAGAATCTTCAGGTGATGAGATCTTGGATTCAAACCTCTCAGGCACGGTCACCAAAACCTTTTCAACAATCCTTTATTAATCTAGCTTCTCACCAAGAAACCTTATCTGGTTCACCACTTTCATAACTCTATCAATAGATTCCTTAATTGTTTCAAAATCCTTCATCTTAAGAAGCTCAAAATCTCTTTTTAAGTTGAGAAGTTTGCCTTGTCTTGTCACTCCCTTGGAATTCTTCTTGTAACTTGTCCCAAGCTTCTTTGGCTATCTTACAAGCCATGATTCTTGTGAAAATAACGTCATTGATAGCAGAATGGATGCAAGACACTGCCTTGTAACAAAGAAAGACACAAACACAGATTTTGGGTGAATAATTGGATGCCCAAAACTATGAGCTCTCCCTCCTATGTATAGGTCAAATGCAGTCAATCAAATCCCACAATTACAACACTAATTTCTCCAAATCAAATCCCCTAATTACAGCACTAATTCCTCCCTATTTACAGCTGTGAAATTATCCCTCAAAAGTCAACCAAATCCCACAATTATAGTACTAATTCTTTCCTATTTACAACAGCAATAATATCATTTAATTGCTGCTATTATGCCCCAATTACAGCCCCCAATTACAGCAGAAAAATAATACATTTGACATTATCCCTTAATTATAGGAGATAAATATTCTATCATTGACACCTTGAACTTCTTTGCTACTTCCTCATTGTCGTTTCAGGGAGAGGTTAGGGATCCTTCCTCGTTTCAACAACTTGCCAGAGATCAAACTCTCAAGTACGCCTTCAACTTCACAGCTCAAATTGGGTAGTTCTCACCATTGAAAACAGGTGGAGTTACTTCAGTGAAGCTGTTGGTCAAGGAAGCATGAACAACAAATCTCTTAAGTGTTCAAGATTAATTTTTTTGGTGGGTTTTCTCACTTGTTTTCTCTCTTATCCACTGCTCATCAAAGATTAATGGATGCTTTGATACCACTTGTTAGACAAAATTAACTTAAAACACGGAGATTTTGAAAGTGAAAAATGGTGAAGAACACAACAAAAGTGAATTTCATTGATTCATATAGATAATACATAACTTACAAGTCAAGGAGTTAACCTTGAAATTATGGGAACATTGTCTCTAACTTTTCACTTAACAAGCAAGATTTCATTACATTAAAATATATAACATAAGTAGACAAAAAGATCCAAATCTCCAGCTTGCAATCATCTTCATGCAGCTCCAATGAAACATGATTGCTGTTCTTCAATCTACAACTTCAGATTCAGATTGAACTGGTCATTTCTGTTGCTGGCATGAAATTTTTTAAACCACTGTCAAAATAACTTAATAAAAATAAGAAATTAACCAATAATTTTTTTATCATAATTTCATATTTTATAGAAAAGAATGGAGTACATAATGTCCACTTTAATATTGTAAATAAATGCTTTTAGTTTTTCATATAAATTACTGTGAGAATACAAAGCAAGAAAATGAAAACTAAAGCTGCTCTCTATAATTTTCACTACCAAAAGCTGCTATTTATAGTAGAGATAATGCATTCAGAGGTATGGTGCAAATAGCAGAGATAATACATTCAGAGATATGGTTTGCACCATACCTCAATACTAACTACACCAAATGCTGAATTTTTTTAATACAATATATTCTTGATTTAATGATAATCTTTCACTAAAGTTAACATCATCATTGCATGCAAAAATACATCAAACATTGTCTCAAAATATTATCCCAAAGTGCCTAAGGCAAAGTCTCATTATCACAACACTCCTCCTTGAGACTTTTTCTTGAAACTCCAAGCTTCATCCCCTGAATTTAAAACCCTCTACTGACTTTTTTTTTTAAAATTGAATTCCAACTGTTGAACACCTTTTTGTTGCTTTAGTTTTGGAACACTTCTTGCCCTGTTTTGTTGCCATTCTCTCTTCATACCAAATCTTCTTTTGGCCTTGCTATTATTAAGAGCAAAATGACCCCTTTCCTGACTTCTAGTAGTCTCATGTACTTTGAAACTTAGTGAATTTTGCATTTCTAGATAATCAACAATACTTGAAACTTGAAGTTTTTAATCTACTAGAAATGCTGATATTGAAACTTCTCCTTTCACATGATCTTGCTTTTCATTTACTTCATCATTCTTTTCATTTTCAGCACTTAAAGAATTAAAGCTTAATGGAAAACTCTTATCAATCATCTTAACCTCAATTATTTCATAATCATTTTGATCAAAGATAGTGTGAGAATGATTCTTAAACAACACATAATAACCTTTCTTTAGTAATTGAGGTAAACTAAGCAAATTTTGTTCTAGAGATGGTATGAATAAGACATCTGAAATAAGCTTCATACCTTGCTTTATCTGAACAACAACTGATCCCTTTCCTTTAACCTGAATTAGTTCTTCATTGCCTAGCTTGACATCAGTTTTGAAATTTCTATTCAAATGCGTGAATGCAATTGCATCATTGACCATATGACTTGTGCACCCACTATCCACAAATCAAACTTGATCTTTTTTCCGAGATGTAACTTCAGTTTCCATGAATAAATGCTCATTTTGATCTTGTGTAAAATTATTTTTCTGAACTTATGTTTGCTCTTCAATAAGATTTATTAATTGAGGCTGATTTTGTTGTTATTTTTTATTTTTTTACAAAACCTCTCAATATGACCAAAAAATTTGCAGAAATTGCAATGTGGCTCTCCTTTCCATCTACAATCCTTTTCTAAGTGATTGCTGATTTTGTTTTATTTTTTATTTTTTTACAAAACCTCTCAATATGGCCAAAAAATTTGCAGAAATTGCAATGTAGCTCTCCTTTCCATCTACAATCCTTTTCTAAGTGATTGATTTTTTTGCATACACCACAAGGAGGATATGTAGCTCTTCCTTCTTTGCTATTTGCAAAGGCTTTGCTTAAGTGAGAAATTCAAAATGCTCCTTCAACACTTCTATTAGATCTCATAGAAACTCTTTGTTCTTAAGCTTGTAACTTGCTCATCAATTCTATAATAGTAAGTTTTTGCATATCATAAGACTCTTCAATAGCTAAAATCTTATCTTCAAATTTTTCTAGAAGACTAATCATGATCTTCTCCACAACCTTTTGACCAGGAAGAATCTCTTCATGCAACCTATTTTGTTAACCAAGTCTATTACTCTGCTAGAATACGCTTTGACAAACTTTGAATCTTTCATATTCATCAAAGCAAACTCCCTTTTGAGTGTAAGGAGTCTCAAAGCCTTGACTCTACTTGTGACTTCAACAGTCTCTTTGAACTTGTCCCATGCATTGTTAGGACTCACTAAATCCATAATGCTGGTGAAGATGTAATCTGCTAGACCTGTATGAATACAAGTTAAAGCTTTGTCCTTCTTCAATTTCTCCTCCTCATGAGCCTTAATTTGAGCATGGTGGGATTTCCTTCTAAAGCTGGTGGATCTTCATCAGTTTCCACCACATGCCATAGTCCTTGAGACTTCATGTAAGTGTTCATGTTTGACTAACTAGATGTGATAGTGATCTCTATTGAAAACTGGAATTGTTGGAGTGATGTTGTTGCTAGAGAAAGACATTTTGAAACTACTGGAAAACTCTCACACAAACTCACAAGTGTTTGATCCTTTTTTCTCAAGTGTTTTAACTCTAAAAACACTCAGAAAACTAACTCTATAATTTTCATTGCCAAAAGCTACCATGCGGATTTTTCTTTAGTACAACATATTTCTGATTTTATGGATGATTTTTAGCTACTAAAATTAAGATCATCATTACATGCAAGAATATATGAGACATTAGCTCAAAATATTTGCCTAAAGTGCCTAATGCAAAGTCTCATTTTCAGAATTACTAACTAATTCAGTGTCTCTCTTAAAATTCGTTATGAAACAGCCATAACTGGTATTTAAAACCATGTTATATGTACAAAATTTGACAGGAACTAAACTTTGGTTAACATGATTTTATCTTGAAGCTTCTGTTCGTCTATATCAAGATGGACCATAAAGACATTGGAAAGCGACTTTCTTATCACACTGGAGATTCTGGAAATGATCCAAAAGTATGCTGCTTGAACTCTTACTGCTAAGAGGAAAAAAATTTGATTTCATTAGTTCTGATTTTTTGCTTCTTATGAACTCTGAGTCAACTTGAAACAGCAAACGTCATTTTATAATTTCTTTTCATTTATAAACAGGTTATAGCTTACAAAAGAACTGATGGTTCCATGAAATGTGCAATGTATGGGGAACTGTCCTTAAGCAATATTAAGGTTAGAAAAATTATTTTTCCTTTTATTTTCTAACATTTAACCATGTTCATATGCTATATTATGTCTCTTTTTTCACCCTCTTGTAGTCGTTTGGGAAATATTTCTTGGAAGACAAGCTATTTGGCAAGCCAATTTCATCTTCAAATTTACTTCTTGGAGGTCTGTTACGTTGTTGACGAGCTATCATTCTTTCCTATTATCCAGCTTCCTTTCTACGTGCAGATAAGCCAAAATGACATTAAAAGCCACTACGGACAGCAAATTCCATGAAATTGTCCTCAATAAGTCAAACAATGCTTGTCTTGTAATAAATTATCTAAGTTTGAAATGATATCTATTAAATGAGAGTTTGAATTGCATTTTTATTGCAAAAATATGTCTGGGTACTGCATTGTATAGCACAAGCGCCCACTTGCCTTTTTCCTACTTTATGCATTGTTAGAAGCAAGGGTTATTATTTTGATGGCACAACTGATGGTTAGATGCTCTATAAGGTCATCTCAACTCAGGTTTTTGGCAGTGTTACATTTGGTCATTGTCATCCTCGTCAATGATACTTCTGGAGAGGATTCGGTCATTTCTGTCTCAATTCCATCCTCTATGTGGATATATTAAGGAAAAAGGAGCTATCTTTTATGTTTGAGAGACAAAGATGAATCCTTCATTCTCATTGCAGGTCTTATCTTAGTGATTAACTTAAGTTGTTGCTCATATGTGGTTATCTGAAGAATTGTTACTGAAGGCAACTTATAATGACTAGATGGCATATCAAGAGAGGTATAAAACATAAAATTTCAGAAAAAAAAAAAAATCATCCAGAGTATTGATGGTGAGATGACTTGCATGATACTTAAGCAGTGACGGGAAACGATATGAGACCCTTAAAATATTTAGCAGGTTAATTGACAACTAATAAAGGTTGAACGATGGCAATTGAACTCATTCATAAAGCTGTTGAAAGTGATTGATTTTGACTACATTTGCTTCAAAACATCCCTTTGCAAAGAAGAGCAACGTCTTTGACCAATTGAACTGCAGGCCCGGATATAGCCAAAAGTGTTCCAGTTTCTTAAGTCTGTGGCACTTGATCCTTCCTTATTGCAGCATTTTGTGTGTTGGATGTTCGATTCTTCATACCAATGAAAGCAACAGCTGCCACTAGACTTATAACAACCAAGGAAATCCCCATCATCTTCTGCGGTGTAACTAGGCTCTTAGACCTGTTAAATGTCAAGTCTACTACTTCTCTTCTCTGAATTTTCTATAGCAGCATTCAAATATGATCTTTGAGGTTTGTTTTCTGCCATTGTCAACTCAATTTCAGCTGAACACAAATTATTTTCAGCTAGACATTTCGTTGGATCAGGGATTTCCATAACATCTGAACTTCGGCAGCCTGTAGGACAGGAACTGACTGATCCATAACATCTGTGATACTTTGCAACTGACCAATGTCAAAATTTTCTATTTCTGTTGCTAACTCACCAGATTCGGTCACCTCAGCCTGCAGAGTGACATTTATTCCTTTAGATTCAAGAAAAATGTGGTCAACTGAGACGTCAACATTCCCATGTGCTGCCATCTTTACTTGATTTTCAAATTCTTGGTCATTGTTATCACCTTTTACTACTTCAATGCTCTCATCAGCTTTGTTGTTAGCTCCTACTAGAACTTCTTTATCACACATCAGCTTCAATTAGTTGATCCTCCTCTTCCTCCAATGATTTATTAGTGTCAACCTTCCGCTCCTTCGTTGACTGTAAACAAACTCATTTCTTTCAACTTCTGCACCAAAGGTATTGTGATCAGCCAGAAGGTAATTATCAACCAACCCAACCCATCCTCAAGCAAAGCAGTTAAATTGGCAAACTGCAAAGGACCTAGTTTGTGCCATCCCTGAAGCTTACGACCATTTTACCAAATGTAAGAGAGAGAATCATACACCCATTGCCAAAAACTGTTAGATAGATCTTCCAAATTGTCTCTAAATAACTGAGATTTCAGGCAGAATATGTGGAATAGAGAGGCTTACATTATTAATCACAGAAGGATCCATGATTGGCGAATAGTGACTAAGGCCCGTAGACAAGAAATAGCCAGGGCCAACAGCAAAGCTGTGAACTTTGTTATTGGGGACAAATGTTTAGATACCCTTTTTGCCACTGCAGCCTCCTGGGTGATGCTGTTGGGGTTTGTTTCAGATACAATCAGCTCTTCTTCTCTTCTTCTTCCACCACATCACCAGTCGAAGAATCCACTATCGTAAAAAATTGTCAAACATTTTCTTGTCATTTCTTTTAAAGAACTATTTGCAATGACAGAAATTATTTTCTAGTAAAATTTTGGCAAAAGAAATAAGATTTTAAAATAGATTTTAATCTGCATCTAATTCTACACTCTATAATGTCAAATGCACATCAAGATTCACTAAGAAACAAGTTTCCATCAACATACAAATGGTAAATTTTGATTAAAAACTCAAACAAGAAATGAGTTATGCATTAATTTTCCTATCCACTGACATACTTCGCCCATTTTCTTGACAATCAAACAAAGGAACATCTGATTCTCCAACTTGCAAAATGCACGAATCGATTCCCATACTACTTTTACGTCTCAAACAAACAAATAACTAAACAATCCCAGATAAACTATACCCTGTTAAAGAGCAAAAACACAGCTGCTGCAATGCCTAGTGCTTCAAGCATTATTCTTCGTGCAATGCAAGAAGACAGCACGGCCAAATCCTTATTCGCAGAATGAGTATGCAGTATGGTGCCATAAGTGAACTGAAATACGAAAATATAATTAGAGGGGGGGAACATTGGTACCATCAGCAACAGAGACAGAACAACATCCACCAATCAAGAGACTCTGAACAAAGGGGAAACCTGTAAGGGAAATGAGATTGTGGGGGGCAATATCTTTTTTACCAAATAGTTATTTTGGAAATACTCTTCATCACCAACAAAACACGGGGAAGGTAACATGATAAAAACCAAGCAATAAGCATAATAGTTCCAAGATTTTACTTTAAAATTAGAAAAATCTCATTCAAACAATGAATTTCAACACTTGTTTACATCGTCCTACTGTAAAATATTTTTAGTATCAAAATCCCAATCTTGCATTCTACAACTCACTAATTTTTAGTCTCAATCAATTAGTTAGTGTCACATAACCATCCTGGCGAATCCAAATCGAAAAGAAGCAGCACAGTGATGAGAACGTCCTTCCAACTGGGTAGAAGCACATGTCTTGAGCGCTTCTCTTCTGACAAGTGGAGATTGTGAGATTCTGAGAAGGGCAGTACGAGAATAGCGCTTGGAAGAAGAAACCCTTGTTCTGACAATGGAAGTTTCAGAAGGACACGGTGGCTTGTCAATCAGAGAAGCCGAAACTTGGGTCTCTGGCAATGGCGGCAAACCCCAGCGTGAATGAAAAGAAGCTCTAGACTGTAGGTCACTGAGAATTTCGAAAGCTTCCGATGCAAGCTTGTAGGCTCCTTTGGCGGCAGCGAATGATTGTCGGGGTGCATTAATTTTCCCATAAGACAGAAGCGGTGGGTTTTAGCTTGATCGGAAACAGAGTAGGGGAGTCCAAGGACGTCATACCAGTCAAGTTCACCAGTAGCGTTGCGTTTCAAGGCAGCACCGTGGGTCCTCAGGCAGTAACGTACCTGTCGACGCTGCCAAAGAAGGGATCTAACTGCTGGGCAGTTTTGGCGATTTTGGAGGCGGAAGTAAAATGGTTGGCCAAGAAGAGTTCTTCAGCATAATCGATTAGGTAGTTCGCCATCTTCTTCTTTCTTGTGTGGATTTCTGTCAGTGGATAAAGCGACTGAAAGTGTACATTAGTTTTTATACTGTACGGAGTTCGAAGGATGCAAGCCACAAACGCAGAATTTGATTAGGCTTAGATATCTGGAATTGCGGCGTTCAAAGGGTTTAAATATCTCAAGGATTCTGAGTTTAACCTCTCCGCTAGAGTTTTAATACAAAAAAAAAAAAAATCATATTGACACCATATATAAAAAAATACTGATGTAACAACATGATGCTATATACACTAACATTCCTAAAAAACTTGATATTGATATGGGGTTTTAGCTTTATTTTTTTATTTTAAATTATTATAATTATGTATATATTTTTAATATTTTTTTTTCAGAATTTTTAAAATTATTTAATTGTTGGACTAGGAAGATTAATTCTAAGTCTAAAAACTCTTTTGCTTTTGATAAAGGAGATTGATCATTATTAATGGTTTATTTAAGTATTATTTTGCAGAAATTAGTAGGATCTTCAAGTGAAGTTGAATGGAGCTCTTAAACTCCTAGTTGACTTCTAAATCGCGATTGCAATCTCAGATTCGCAACCGCAATCCATGAAAATATGTGCTAAAAATCAAGCATGTGAAATTGCGGAGCCATTCTCGGCCGCGACTCACCCAAATGAAGGAGTCCAAAAATGACAGACTAATTCGCGGTCCATGTCACGTCATAGTCGCGATTGTGATTTTCAAAAAGCCTCAAGAGGGAAACAAGTCTACAACCAAATCTTGACAAATGTCCTAGGTGACTGTTGAAAGACAAAAATCGCGAAAACAACTTGTTGGTAGGGACCGCAATTCGAGAAGTGGAAAATGCAATTTCTAATAGAATAATTTGCCTCCTAAGTTGCGACCTGCACAAAGAAATTCATAACTACTACTTTTGTTAGCAGAAGAAACACAACGACTATATTTTTCTAGTGAACCAATGACAAGAAGGCACATGGAGTACCCGTTAGATACAAACGGGGTTTTTCGCTGTAAGTTTTGGCTCCCTTATGAAAATTTGGAATTCGCGACTGCGAATGAGCAGTAACGACCGTGAATTTAGCTTGACAAGCAATTAATGCAGAATCTGTCTAGTATACATTGAAGATTTTATACCAGTTTTATTGCAACGTCTCTTTGGTGGGTAGAGACTATAAATACCTCACCAAACAGATACAAATGCAAGAGAATTAATAACTTGTAACCAAATTCTTGCAATTTTGCTACTAAATCTTTTCTATTCTTTTAGACATTGTTTGGTGTGAGCATAAACACCATTTGTAAATGTTGTAGTGTGAGCCTATAAAAACACAAGTGTAAAGGTTGTTGTGTGAGCCTTAAAAACACAACTGTAAAGGTTGTTGTGTGAGCGTTCAAAACACAAGTGTAAAAGTTTGGTGTGGACTTGAAAACACCATTGGTAGATAGTGCAACACCCAATTGCTGAGAATTGGAGAGTGGACGTAGAGTCAATTATACCCGAACCACTATAAATCTTGTGTCTACTTACTATTCATTCTCTTCCTTATCTTCTTGTTTTAATTTTTATACACCAATTTAACCCCCCTTCCCCCCACCCTTTTTGGTGCCTAGGGCCAACAAGTGGTATTAGAGTCAAAACACTCAAACAAAACTTTATTGGTGAGTAAAAGATCATGGCACAAGAGGGAATCCATTCACACCTTAAGCCTTACTTTGATGGTTCTGACTATACTCATTGGAAGTATATAATGGAAATCTACCTTGACATAGATTTGGTGGACCTTTGGGATGTGGTTGTCAAAGAATGGAAGCCACCCACTAAAGTAGTGGATGGAATTGAAGAACTAATCCCAAGAGAAGAATGGGTTGAAGCTCACCGGAGATCAAATGGCAAAAACAATAGAGCAATGACCATCCTTTTAAACTCTCTCTCCAAAGAAGAGATTGAAAGAGTGCAACATTGTCAAACTGCACATGCCATTTGGAAGACTCTAGAGAACTATCATGAAGGCACAGCTCTAGTCACATCAAGCCATTTGGAGATGTATGTCATCAAATGGGAACTCTTCATGATGAAAGACAATGAGAGCATCACAGAAATGATAAATAGGCTCTTGTCTATTATCACCAACATGAAGAAATTTGTAAGAGCTCTTACCAACTATGAGGTAAACACAAAAATTCTCAAAACTCTTCCTCTAGATAAATTTGGTGCTAGAGTTTGTAGCATACAAGAGTCCAATTCGAAAATTGGAAAGGTTCCAACCATTGTGTTGATAGGCAAACTCTTGATTCATAAGTTGGCCTTACAAAAGGATGAACAAATGTAGAAGCTAAGAGGCCAAGGAGATAAACAAGAAAAGGAAAGAAGAACTCTAGCTCTTAAGTCTTGAACAAAGGAGAAGGAGGTAGAAATCACCTCAAGTGATGAAGAAAGTGACAAGGAAGAAGAGGAGCTAGTAATGCTCTCTAGGAGGACAAAGGAGTTGATCAATAAGAAGAAAAGAAAGAAAAGGCTTCAAGAAGACAACTCCTAGTCCAAGAGAGAAATCCAACGATGTCACTTGCTATGAATGAGGTAAGCAAGGCAACATCAAGTATGAGTGTCCCAAATTAAAGAAAAAGAAGAGATGAGACAAAGAGAAGAAGAAAAGCTTTTCAGCCACTTGGGATGATAGCTCAAGTGAAGAAGAGGAAGAAGGAGAAGTTGCCAATATTTGCTTCATGGCACAAGAAGACTCTACTAATGAGGTAAGTACTTCTTCTCATTCTCATTTTGATTTTGAATTTGATGAGATAGATGAAGAGCTTCTAGAGGCTCTAACTATGAGATGTGACAAATATAAATCACAAATGAAATCTTACAAAAGAAAATGTCAAAAGCTAGAGGATGATTATAAATCCCTCAATGACATTGTAAGAGAATTGAGATCATCTAATGATGAGCTCAAAAAATTAGTGGATAGTCTTTCTCTTTCATTTTCTTCTATGACTTCATTTAGAAAGGAGAATGACACTCTAAAAGGAGAAGTCATTGAGCTTAGAAGCTCCATCTCCAAGTTTCATAAAGGAAAAAAAGCCTTGGATACATTGATTGTATCACAAAGACCTCCACTAATTAGACATGATCTAGGCTTTAATGGAGCCTCTTCATCATCTCATACCATATTTGTTAGATCTTCAAAACCTCAAACATCAAACATTGAGGTAATTAGAAAGAAAAGTGCTCATAGCACTAAGCCTCCTAAGCTTAAAGGCAAAAGGAAGGCTCTCCCAAGCTTTAGAGCCAAGACTCAAAGAGCTAATCATGCCTATATGTACAACAAAAAACATGGTCATTCTCATAAAAAATTTTCTACTCCTACTCATCATACATATTCATGCATGCATTCACATGACCAAGGTATGAGAAGACCTCCTACTCATACTAAATTTGTGCATAGGAGAAAGACTGCTAAGTCTAAACTCCAATGCCATTATTGCATTAGATTTGGACACGTTAATATTCATTGTCATATTAGGAAGGCTCACCTCAAATTAGAGGACCCTTCATCTTCTAACCCCCAAGGACCCAATTATGCTTGGGCACCTAAGAAAATGTAACTTACTATTATTGTGTAGAGGAATGTGGCAACCACCAAATCAAATAATTGACATGTGGATAGTGGATGTTCTAAACACATAACAGGAAATAGAAGACTATTCATAACATTAAAAGAAAAAGAAGATGAAAATGTCACATTTAATAATAATGCCAAGGGTAAGGTAATTGGCATTGGAACCATTGATAAGAATGGATGCTCTTTAATTGATAATGTTCTTTTAGTAAGTGGCTTACAACATAATTTGTTAAGTGTAAGTCAATTGTGTGACAAAGGTAACAAAGTCACCTTTGATCCTAGGGAATGCTGAGTCACCACGTTAGTGGATGATGAGGTTATTTTCAAGGGTGAAAGGAAAGACAATACCTACTCAATTGACTTAGGCAATCTGGCTAACCAATCTTTTAAGTGTCTTATGTCTATGAGCAATGAAGCTTGGTTGTGGCATAGAAGGCTTGGACATGCAAACATGGATCTTCTTCAAAGCCTATCTAAAGGAAAGCTAATGGAAGGACTTCCAAAGCTTAATTTCTCCAAAGACAAGACATGTGACCCATGCCAAATGGGGAAGCAACACCATGCATCTCACAAAGCCAAAAATATTGTAAGCTCAACTAGACCTCTTCAACTTATCCATATGGACTTGATAGGACCCATTAGAAGTGCTAGCCTAAGTGGAAAATACAATGCACTAGTCCTTATAGATGACTACTCTAGGTTTACTTGGGTATCTTTTTTAGCTCATAAGAATGATTCATTCGATGCTTTTAAAAGCTTTGCAAAAAGGGTTCAAAATGAAAAAAGTTACTTCATATCTTCTATTAGAAGTGACCATGAAAAGAAATTTCAAAATGAGTCTTTTGAAAATTATTGCTTGGAGAATGGAGTTTTTCATAATTTTTCAGCTTCTAGAACACCACAACAAAATGGTGTTGTAGAGAGAAAAAATAGAACATTGGTGGAAATGGCTAGAATGATGCTCAATGAGTATTCTCTACCAAATTACTTTTGGGCCGAAGCCATTAACATTGCATGTCATATTACAAATAGAGTTTTTAAAAGACTCATTCTCAATAAAACTTCTTATTAGCTATGGAATGGTAGAAAACCAAAAATATCGTACCTAAGAGTATTTGGATGTAAGTGTTATATTTTGAACACCAAGGATAATCTTAGAAAATTTGATTCCAAGACCAATGAAGGAATCTTCTTAGGTTATTCCACCATAAGCAAAGCATATAAAGTCTTTAATAAAAGTTCAATGGTAGTTGAAGAGTCTATGAATGTTGTTTTGATGAATCTAGTAATCTTGATCTTGGGAAATATATTTTTATTGATGATCTTGTAGGTGATCTTGAAAACCTAGAATTGGATAATTCTACAAGAAGAGTTAATAAAGAAAAACAAGAAGGTGATTCATAAAGAGTAGATGAAGACCAACATCATCAACAACAAGTAGAGCCAAACCAAGATCTACCTAAAGATTAGAGATTTTCCAAGTATCACCCCAAGGACTTGATCATTAGTGATACATCTAAGGGTGTAAATACTAGATCTCAACTTCACCATTTAGATAATAATCTTGCATTTGTTTCTCAACTTGAGCCAAAATCAATTAATGAGGCTTTTGATGATGAGAGTTGGGTACATGCTATGCAAGAAGAACTCAACCAATTTGAGAGAAACAAGGTGTGAGAACTTGTCCCAAGGCCTAGGAACATCCAATCATAGGTTATAAGTGGGTGTTTAGGAACAAGTTAGATGAATAAAGTTTCATCACTAAAAACAAAGCTAGATTGGTTACTAAGGGATACAACCAAGAGGAAGACATAGACTACGATGAAACCTTTGCCCAGTAGCAAGATTAGAGGCCATTAGGATTCTCTTAGCATTTGCATGTCATATGAATTTTAAACTTTTTGAAATGGATCTGAAAAGTGCTTTTTTGAATGACATTATAAAGGAGGAAGTCTATGTTAAACAACCTCCTGGTTTTCAGTCTCATTATTTTCCAAACCATGTTTTCAAATTGAACAAAGCCTTATATGGATTAAAACAAGCTCCAAGAGCTTGGTATGAAAGGCTTAGTTAATTTCTCTTACAAAATGACTTTGAAAAGGGAAAAGTGGATTCTACATTATTTGTTAAAAAACACAAGCATGATACATCAATCGTTTCAATCTATGTTGATGATATTATCTTTGGTGCTACTAATGAATCTCTTTGTGAGGATTTTGTTGAGTGTATGACTAGGGAATTTGAAATTAACATGATGGGAGAGCTCAAGTTTTTTCTCAGTCTATAAATCAAACAATCCAAAGAAGAGATCTTCATCAACCAAACCAAGTACACAAAGGAGATACTAAAGAAATTTCGCATGGATGGTTGAAAAGTAGCTAAAACTCCAATGAGTAGTACCATCAAACTAGACAATGATGAATCGAGTAAGGTAGTAGATGAAAAGCTATATCAAGATATGATCGGATCTCTACTTTATCTTACTGCTTGTAGGCCAAATATCATGTTTAGTGTTTGTATGTGTGCTAGGTTCCAATCCTCTCCTAGAGAATCATATTTGAATGTTGTCAAAAGAATTTTTAAATACTTGCATGACACAAATCACTTAGGGTTATGGTATCCTAGGAGCCTTGTAGGGTATTCAGATGTGGATTGCGTAGATAGTTTATTAGATAGAAAAAACACTTCCAGGACTTGCAAATTTATAGGTGAATATCTAGTTTCTTGGTTTAGTAAAAAGCAAGTATCGGTTGCCTTATCCACCGCAGAAGCCGAGTATGTGGCTGCAGGTTGTTGTTGCACCCAAGTACTTTGGATGAAACAACAATTGAAGGATTTTGGCAAAGTAGTTGATCACATTCCCATTAAATGTGATAACACAAGTGCTATTAATCTCTCTAACCAACCAACATTCTAGAAATAAGCACATAGATATTAGACATCATTTTCTTAGAGATCATGTGCAAAAAGGTGATATGTGTTGGAATTTATTGACACACATCATCAACTTGTAGATATTTTTACTAAACATCTAAATAAAGAAATGATGAACTTCATTAAAAGAGAATTGAGAATGCTTGATGGAAGCTCCCTAAAGTAAAATTTTTGATCTTATAAGTGTTATTGCTACGTGTATTGGTATTTATTGATTTATGATATTTGTGGTTGATAGAGTTAAGTGGATCACAATGTTTTTTTAAAATTCAACTATCTTTTATTAATGACTCATAATTTGCGGTCTTTATTCCTTCTTCAAGGTCGCGAATTACAAGTCAATTTTAACGTCAATTCGTGGTCACAAAATTTACTCTCCACCTCGAATTTTGTCAGATTTTCAAAATTTTAACCGTTAAGGCGTGTATTTTTGAGGAAAATTTGTCCGTTATTCACATTTTTTGGAGTTCGCGGATGCGAATTTGAGTAACCGCCTGCCATTTATGAGATTTTCTATTAGTTTTATTGCAACATCTCTTTGGTGGGTAGAGGCTATAAGTACTTCACCAAATGGATGTAAATGCAAGAGAATTAATAACTTTGTAACCAAACTCTTGCAATTTTGCTACTCAATCTTTTCTATTCTTTTAGACATTGTTTGGTGTGAGCATAAACACCATTTGTAAAGGTTGTAGTGTGAGCCTGTAAAAACACTAAGAGAGGTTGTTGTGTTAGCCTGTAAAATCACAAGTGTAAAGGTTGTTGTGTGAGCCTTAAAAATACAAGTGTAAAGGTTGTTGTGTGAACCTTCAAAACACAAGTGTAAAAGTTTAGTGTGAACTTGAAAACACCATTGGTAGATAGTGGAATATCCAATTGCTGAGAATTAGAGAGTGAACGTAGGGTTAATTATACCCGAACTACTATAAATCTTGTGTCTACTTTCTACTCATTCTCTTCCCTATCTTCTTGTTTTAATTTTTATACACCAATTCAATCTCCCTTCTTGGTGCCTACCACCAACATTAATAATATTTTTTTTATTTTATTTATTATTAAATCAATTAAATTGGATCGATCGAACATGCTTTCATTTGGAAGCTTGTTAGCGTCTTATTTGCTACTGATTTGAACTTTTATTCAGGTGTTCTATATGTGACTGAATAATTCACATCAAATTACGAGTCAATAGAGGTAGCAGTATGATTATAAATGTTGTAAAAAAAAAGTGAATCTTATAATGTTCATAATCTTGTAGAAGTGTGAGGCTCAGTTCTATTATTTGTTCTCCTTTAAATTATTAATGTACAAAAATGCAAAATAAAAGTAAAAACAATTATAAAATTAATAAGTTGCTAATTAATTACCATTGTTAGACATTGATTTGTTTTAAATTTTGAACTGAAACAATCCCTTAACATGCTTTCAACTGTGCCAAATCTAAAAATTACTAGACCTGATTAATTCAAAACATTTTAGGATCAAAACCGGATTTGTTGGCCTACTAAAAAATGATTGGATTAAATATTCATTTTAAAATATAAAATAAAATTTCATTTATTTAAAATTTAAAATTTTCAGCCCAATAGAAACATAAACATTTATTTAAATTTTTTTTTTATACATATTGATCCTATGATATAATTTGAATCCATCTAAAAAGTTAAAATTTAAAATAACTTAATGCAAAAATGATCCAATACAAAGTCATTCAACTTCCGCCACTATGTAGCGATAACTAATATTTTCATAATTAGCAATGAATTAGCAACCATCGCAAATGATCAACGAAATAATTTGTCATTATTTCGTGAGATTCAAATGGATTTAGATTGGATTGATTTTAATTTGATTTATTTTAGATCACTTTTTTTAGAAGATTTCGATTGAATCATTTTTAATTGTAAACAAATTACATCAGATCATTGAATTAAAATAAGAAATTTGAGTAATTTTTATATCATTTTTCAAATTTCAATCTTATATTATTATTTACAATTTTAATTTTAAATAAAAAATATTTTAAAAATTTTAAAATATATTTCAAATATATTTAATAATTTAAATAAACTTAATTTAGATTGACTGTCGTGTTAAATTAAAATTTAATTATATTTGACTTTGAAATTGTTAAGTTGTTTCAAATTCTAATCAAATATTGAGGTTGAGTGAAAAGTTGTCGTCTTTAACTATGATTTACGTTTACGGTGTTGCTCCTCTCTTTTGTTCACCATTAACAATTCTCTTTCATTGATCACTACTAGAGTGTCAATTTTTTATCCAATTCAAAAAACTGATTCAAATTTGATTCAAATATGAACAATTTCAAAATGTTCAGAAATTTTTTAGTCGAATTGAAAGTGGTCAAAACCTGTTAGACTAAGTTAGTTAAACCTAAGTCATGAACCTATTTTGATCTTGACAATAGAGATTGATCAGTTCTAATATTTCATTAAATGTTGTTTTGCAGTTTATAAGATAATTTTTCAATTGAAAGTTGGATGAAAATCTAACTCTCTAACATTGTGACGGTCATCCAAATTCGCAGTATATATCTCCTAAATCGCGACTGCGAATTAGTTATAAGGATGGAATGAGCCAGGCTAGAGGAATTCATGGGCGAATTCGCATCCGCGACATAGCTGAAGGAAATAAGGTTGAGTCATAGAGGAATTCGCGGTGGCTATAGGGCTTTTAGTCGCTACCGCGAATTTCACAGTAACAAAAAAGAGAACTAAATCCACAACCACAGTACGCCAAGTGTCTATGGTAACCATTGGATATCAAAAATAGAGAGGGCGAATTTATGATCGCGACTGCGACTTAAGAAGTTGTAATTTCCTCATAAAACAGAGGAATTCATGGTCTTAGTCAAACCCAAGGCAAAGGCAACTCGTGGCCGCAACTTTTAAGTAGTTGGTAGAACACAATGACTATTTTTCTTGGACAACAAATGGATGAATGACATGTGGACTAGCCATTAGACACAGAATGGGGTTCTCTACCTCAAATTTTGGATCTTCAGTGAAATTGAAAATTCGCAACCGCGAAATGGTAATAACGACCGTGACTTTCTCCTGACAAGCATTTAATGCAAAATCTGCCTAACAAAACATGGAGATTTGGGGATAGTTTTAGGGTAATATCTCTTTGATGAATGTGGACTATAAATACTCCAAATAAATGTAAATAAAAGAGAATTGAATTAATTATAACTAAACTCTTGCTAATTTACTACTTATTCTTTGATTCTTCTTTGATGTGTTATTGATTGTTAGGTGTGAGCAATAAACACCATTGAAAGAGGTTGAAAGTCAGCTTAGATTCAAAACTCTTATAAGAGGTTGAAGTATGAGCCTAAAAACACTTGTAAGAGGTTTTTATGTGAGCTTAAAAAACACAAGTTGTAAGGATTCTTATGTGAGCCATAAACACATATTGTAAAAGTTTGATGTGAGCTTGGAAACACTAGTTTAGTAGAGTGAAACACCCAATTGTGAAGAATTGGGGAGTGGATGTAGGGTTTGTTAACGCCTGAACCACTATAAACCTTTGTGTTTATTTTTCTCATCTCCTTCTTAATCTTCTAAACACACTAACTTTTCATTTTAATTTTTTTAATCAACCACAAATTCAATCCCCCTTCTTGGTGCCCTAGGCTAACAAGTGGTATCATAGCCAAGTCTCACTAAAAAACTTAATTGTGTGAGTAAAGATCATGGCACAAGAAGGAATCCACACTTACCTCAAGCCATATTTTGATGGAGTCGACTATACTCATTGGAAGTATAGGATGGAGATCTATCTTGATACTAATGTGGTGGATTTATGGGATATAGTTACAAAGGAATGAAAGCCACATACTAAAATGGTAGATGTAAGTGAAGAGCTAATCATTAGAGAGAAGTCAGTTGAAACACATAGAAGTTCCAATGGCAAAAATAAAAGAGCCATGACAATCCTTCTAAGTTCTCTTTCAAGAAAAGAAATTAGAAGGGTTCAACATTACCTAACTTCTCATGGCATTTGAAAGGCATTGGAGAACTATCATGAGGCACTACCTTGGTGAAGTCCAGCCGATTTGGAATGTACATGATGGAATGAGAGTTATTCATGATGAAAGAGGAAGAAAGCATCACAGACATGACAAATAGACTCCTAGCAATTATCACCAACATGAAGAAGTTTGGGAGAGTCCTCACCAATCATGAGGTAAATTCTAAAATTCTGAACTCATTACCTCTTGAGAAATTTGGTGCCAAAGTGTGTAGTATCCAAAAGTCCAACCCAAAAATAAGAAAGGTGCCAACGAATGTCTTGATAGGCAAACTCTTGTCTCATAAGTTGGACTTAAAGAAAAAAGAAGAAATGAAGAAAATGAGGGGTCAAGTAGAAAAATCTGAAAAATAAGAAAGGAAGACCTTGGCACTTAAGTCCATATCTTAGGAGAAAGAAGTAGAAGTAACTTCAAGTGAAGAAGAGAGTGATAAGGAGGAGGAGGAATTTGCAATGCTCTCTAGATGAACAAAAGAGTTGATTAGAATAAAGAAAGAGAGAAGGAACTTGAAGAAAACAATTCCAACTCCTAAAGAGAAATCAAATGATGTCACTTACTACGAATATGACAAGCAGGCCACATTAAATATGATTGCCCCAAGTTGAAGAAGAAGAAGAAAAGGGACAAAGAAAAAAGAAAGAGTTTCAAAGCCACTTGGGATGATAGCTCAAGTGAAGAAGATAAAGTGGGAAAAGTTGCAAACCTTTGCTTCATGGCTTAAAAGGATTCATCCAATGAGGTAAGCATTTCACCTTACTCTTATTTAGAATTTAATGAACTAGATGATGTAGATGATGAGCTTCTAGAAGTTCTCACCATGAGATGTGACAAATACAAATCACAAATGAAAACTTATAAAAAGAAGTGCACTAAATTAGATGATGAATTCAAATCCCTAAATAGTCTTATAAGTGAATTAAGGGCTTCAAATGAAGAACTGAAGAAATCTATGGAAAGCCTTTCCAAATTATCTTCATCTTTAGTTTCATTAAGAAAAGAAAATGACTCTTTCAAAGGAGAAGTCATTGAGTTTAGAAACTCTATTTCTGAGTTCCACAAGGTTAATGAAGCTTTGGATACACTCATTGTATCACGAAGATGTCCCTTGATTAGGCATGGTTTAGGCTTCAATAGAGCCTCTACTCCCTTACTTATAAAATTCATTAAGGCCTCAACACCTCAAACTTTAAGAATTGAGGTTGTTGAAAAGAAAAGTGCTTAAAGCACTAAACCCCAATTGCCTAAGGGTAAAGGAAAGGTGTAATAATAAAAAGGCCAATCATACATACATGTACAATAAAAGGTATGCTCATTAAAACACATAAAAAAATTCACACCAACACCCATTCATACATGTTCATGCTCACACACATATCATGTAGGTATGAGAAAACTCCTTATTCATATCAAGGCAATGCACAAGAGAAAGACACATAGGTCTAAACTCTAATGCCACTATTGCATGAAATATGGACATATAAATTTTATTGCTACATTAAGAAGGCTTACCTCAAGTTAGAGGATCCTTCAAAATGTAACCCCCTAGGACCCAAGTATACTTGGGTACCAAAGCAAACATGATTTATTTGTGTTGTGTAGAGGGTGTTTGGCAGCCACTAATGAAGCAAATGATTAACATATGGATAATGGATGCTTAAAGCATATGATGGGTAATAGGGAGCTATTCATGGCTTTAAAGGAAAACGAGGGTGGCAATATCAAATTTGGTAATAATGCCAAGGGTAAGGTAATTGGTATTGGAACCATTGGCAAGAATGGGTGCTCTTTAATTAATGATGTTTTACTTGTTAATGGCTTACAACTTAATTTTCTTAGTATAGGTCAATTATGTGATAAAGGTAATAAAGTCACCTTTGATCCAAGAGAATGTTGAGTTACCACTTTAGTGGATAAAAAGGTAATTTTCAAGAGTGAAAGAAAAAACAATACATATCTAATTGACTTAGACAATTTGGCTAACTAATCATTTAAGTGTCTTGTGTCTCTTAGCAATAAATCTTGGGTTTGGCATAAAAGACTTGGACATACTAGGATGAAGCTCTTACAAAGCCTACCAAAAAGGAAGCTAGTGAAAGGTCTTCCAAAGCTAAAGTTTTCTAGAGATAGGACATATGGTCCTTGCCAAATGGGAAAGCAACATCAATCTTCCTTCAAAGCAAAAAATGTTGTAAGTACATCTAGACCTCTTCAATTAATTCATATGGACTTGATAGGACCTATTAGGAGTGCTATTTAGGTGGAAAACATTATGCACTAGTCCTCATTGATGATTACTCTAGGTTTACTTGGGTTTCCTTTCTAGCTCATAAGTATGATACTTTTGATGCTTTTAAAAGTTTTGCAAAAAGAATTTAAAATGAAAAAGGGTTACTTCATTTCTTCAATAAGAAGTGACCATGGAAAGGAATTTCAAAATGAGTCTTTTGAATCTTATTGCTAAGAGAATATGATTTTTCATAACTTTTCAACTCCTAGAACACCATAACAAAATGGTGTTGTAGAGAGAAAAAATAGAACACTAGTAGAAATGGCTAGAACTATGCTCAATGAGTATTCTTTGCCAAATTACTTTTGGGCTGAAGCTATCAATACTTCGTGTTATATTGCAAATTGTGTTTTTAAAAGACCCATTCTCAATAAAACTTGAGCTATGGAATGGTAGAAAGCCTAAGAAATCATAACTAAAAGTATTTAGATGCAAGTGCTATATATTGAATACCAAGGATAATATTGAAAAATTTGATTCAAAAAGTAAAAAAGACATCTTCTTAGGTTATTCCACCTCTAGCAAAGCCTATAGGGTCTTTAATAAGAGTTTAATAGTTGTTAAAGAGTCTATGCATGTTGTATTTAATGAATCTAGTAAGCTTGATTTTGGCAAAGGTTCTTTTGTTGGTGATCTTGTAAGTGACTTTGAGAAATTGGAATTAGAGCACACTACAAGAGAGGAAGACAAGGATAATGATGAGGGCACATCATCAAGAGTAGATAAAGAACCACAATATCAATAAGAAGAATTGCCAAGTCAAGAACTACCCAAAGATTGGAGATTCTCCAAGCATCACCCCAAAGATTTAATCATTGGTGATGCTTCAAATGGTGTAAGTATTGGATCTCAACTTAACATTTTAGATAATAATCTTGCATTTTTTTCTTAAGTTGAGCCAAAATCTATTGATGAGGCTCTTGATGATGCGAGTTGGGTGATTGCCATGTAAGAGAAACTCAATCAATTTGAGAGAAACAATGTGTGGGAACTTGTTTCTAGGCCTAAGGAACACCCATTGTAGGTTGCAAATGGCTGTTTAGGAACAAGTTATATGAGGAAGGATTCATCAATAGGAATAAGGCTAGATTGATTGCAAAAGGTTACAACCAAGAGGAGACATAAACTATGATGAAACCTATGCCCCTGTGGGAAGGCTAAAAGCCATTAGGATTCTTTTGGCATATACATGTCATATGAACTTTAAAATTTGTCAAATGGATGTCAAAAGTGCTTTTGTAAATGGTGTTATTGAGGAGGAAGTTTATGTTAAACAGCCACCTGGTTTTGAATCTCATAGTTTTCCAAATTATGTTTTTAAATTGAATAGAGCCTTATATGGTTTGAAACAAACTCCAAGAGCTTGGTATGAAAAACTTAGTTCGTTTCTTTTAAAAAATGATTTTAAGAAAGGAAAGGTTAACACAACTTTGTTGGTTAAAAAAACATAATCATGATACACTAATAGTACAAATTTATGTTGATGATATCATTTTTGGTGCTATTAATGAATCTCTACGTGAGGAGTTTTCTAAGTGTATGACTAGGGAATTCAAGATGAGCATGATTGGAGAGCTAAAGTTTTTCCTTGGCCTACAAATCAAGCAAACCAAAAAAGGGATCTTCATCAACCAAGCCAAATACACAAAAGAAATTCTCAAGAAATTTAGCATGGATGGATGTAAAGTAGCCAAAACACCCATGAGTGCTACCATCAAATTGAATAATGACGAATTGGGTAAGACGATTGATGAGAAGAGATATCGAGGTATGATCAGTTCTCTACTTTATCTTACCACTTCTAGACCTGATATAATGTATAGTGTATGCATGTGTGCTAGATTTCAATCTTATCCCAAAGAATCACATTTGAATGATGTCAAAAGGGTTTTCAAATATTTGCTTGACACATTGCATTTAGGATTGTGGTATCCTAGAGACTCTTCATTTAGTCTCATAGGTTACTCGAATACAGATTATGCCGGTAGTCTTTTAGATAGGAAGAGAACTTCTGGAGCTGGCTAATTTATAGGAGAATGTTTAGTGTCTTGGTTTAGTAAGAAGCAAGTTTTAGTTATCTTATCTACCGTCGGAGCTGAGTATGTAGCTGCGGGTTATTGTTGCACCTCAAGTCCTTTGGATGAAACAATAATTAAAAGATTATGACAAAGTGGTTGATTATATTCCCATCAAATGTGACAACACTAGTGTGATAAATCTTTCTAAGAATCATATCCAACACTCTAGGAGTAAACATATATACATTAGGCATCACTTTCTTAGAGATCATGCCCAAAATGGTGATATTGTATTAGAATTTATAGACATAAATCATTAACTTGCTGACATTTTCACTAAATCTCTCAATGAAAAAAGGTTAAACTTCATTAAGAGAGAGTTGGGAATGCTTTATGGAAGCATCCTAAAAGTGAAAAATTAGATCATTTTACATGTTACATTATGCCATGATTGAATGATTGTCATATGATGAGTATGATGTTTATTTTCTTAGATGTCTTAAATTCATGTGCAATTGTGCTTTTTAATGCCAACTTGCATGAATTAAACATCAAAATATCAAAGTGGCTCACAGTGTTAGATGTCAAGTCTTAAAATTTCATAGTTATCTTTTTGCCTTATAATTTGCGATCGCTATTCTGTGATTCACGGTTGCAATTATAGGTACATTTCCCTCGGCTGATAACCATCAATTCATGGACGTGAATTTCATTCCCCACCGCAAATTTGTTCAAATTTCAAAACTTTTTACTGTTGAATGCACTGTTTCCCGAGGAGTTTTTATCCATTACTCAGATTTTTCAGAATTAGTGGTCACGATTTTCAAATCGCAGTCACAAATTTGGCTAACTGCCACACTTTAAGTGATTTGATTGCCAACCATTGCACTCCTTCATTTAATTCATTTTTTACCATTTTATATCTCATCCATCATCTTTCTTACTCTTCAATCTTCAGTCTTCCTTTAATTCTCAAATGGCTCCCAAAAAAACTTAAGAGCAGAGAAGGGAAAGACAGTAGCACAACCTTCTGGGCCCTTGGCTCTATACCAGATAAAAGGGATTACGAAAGAAGAGAAGGATCGCTACAAGGTGAATGCCTCCAAGATCATTCTACCAAACAAAATCCCTTCTATTTTTCTTCTTGAGTCGCTGGGAATCAAAGATGAAATCCACACATTTCTATCAAACCTGAGGTGGAACGAATTTATATTTCATGAGGAGCCCGGATGTGAAGAAATTACGTGAGAGTTCATGCGTACCATGACTTTAAGTCAGAGAGCAGAATCTCTTGTTGACTAATATGGGTTAGTATTTAGTGTATTTGGGGGCCCTTATTTCATCAACTTTAAACAATTATCCAATCTTTTTAGTCTTCAAGTCGGAGTTGACATTCCATTCATCATCTCCGCTCTTGATGTCATCTATTTCGAATTTTGGTCCGAAATTTCTATCGAGACCAAACATGATCCCAAAACCTCATTAGCTAAATACATATGAACCTTACCTTTTTGGATACTTCATCATATCATCACCTTCTCTGTTAACACAAGAGGAGATGGTAACGAAAAGGTATCTCAAAAAGATCTTGCTTTCCTTTTCTGCCTCGTAAAAAATAAGCTCATACAAACTAGCCACTATCTTGTGGATCAACTGATTCACATGAGCACCAAACCCAACAGTCAGTTTCTTCTTCCTTCTCATGTAACTACCATCTACAGATATGTTGTGTTCTTAATGAGGAAAATGAAAAATTCCTCACTAAGAAACTTCTTCCCCTACCTTATCAATGCAAAAACCATTCATCCTAATTCTTATGCCTACACCTTGGGTGCTTTTGGAGTAAAAATGATGGAAACATCCTAAGCCTCTAAAAGAAAAAGGTTTCTCATTGAAGAAGGGGAACAACCAGTCTCACTTCCTCAACCAAAATCGAAGTCCAAAATCTCTCTTGCCATGATCAACTGAAAATTGAACAAGGTAAAGAGGATGCTCAAGAGAAGTTTTCTCCTCCTTTCCTACCTATACAATGATTTGGTGGATTTACAAGAGAAAGTTGGTGCTTCTCCCTGCTATCTTCTAGATTTTGAAGATTGGGAGGACACACAAGATGAGGAGGACAATCAAGAGGTTGAGGCACAGTTCTCCTAGCCTTTAGATTGCCTTTAGGATTTCCATTTTTTCTATTTTATTTTTAATTTCTTGATGTAAACACTGTTGATCCCACAGTTTATAAATAAATAAAAGTGTTTGATTTGTAATTCTCTTCTCATATGTTATGTAATTGCAATTTTTATGCTTTTGTGAGTTATTATTTGCTCCTTATGATCACTTTATCTCACCTTTATGCATTTCATCCACTCTTCCATATTTACCCTCTTTTGTATCTTACCAAAGGGGGAGAGTAATGTAGAGGGATAGTGTAGTATAAAGATAAAATAAGTAATGTAGGGAGAGAGCGAAGCATAAGTTGAGGGGGAGCGTTTTGGAATTTCTCATTGATCATTGACTAGAATTTCTTTAACTATTCATCAATCATTTCATCATTGACCATCCTAAATTCATAACTCATGCATTTTATTTTCTTTGAGATTAAATTAACTTGTCAAAAATAAAAAAAGCAGGAGATTGTTATATTAGTTTGGTTAAACGTAAGTCATGAACATCTTTTGATCTTTACAATAGAGATTGATCAATTCTAATGTTTCATTAAGTGTTGTTTTGCAGTTTATAAGATGGTTTTCAATTGAAAGTTGGATGGAAATCAAAATCTCCAACTTTGTGAAGGTCATCCAAATTTGTGGTTTGTATCCCTTAAACCGTGACTATAAATCAGCTATAAGGATGGAAGGAGCTAGGCTAGAGGAATTCACGGGCAAATTCAAAGTCTCAACATAGTCGAAGGAAATATGGTTGAGTCACAGAGGAATTCACAGTGGCTATCGCGCCCTTAGTCGCGACCCAAATTTCATAGTGACAAATGAGGGAACCAAAGCCACAGTCATAACACACCAAGTGTCCAAGGTAACTGTTCGATATCAAAAATCGCGAGGACGAATTTATGGTCATGACTGCAACTCAAGAAGTTATAATTTTCTCATCAAACAAAGGAATCCGCGGTCTTAGTCATGCCCAAGGCAAAGGCAACTCGCGACCACGACTTTTAAGTAGTAGGTAGAACACAAAGACTATTTTTCTTCAACAACCAATGGATGAATGACACGTGGACTAGCTGTTAGACACAAAACAATGTTCTTTGCTGTGATTTTCAGCTTCTCACTGTAAATTGAAAATTCACGATCGCGAAATGGTAGTAGCGACTGCGACTTCTGCCTGACAAACATTTAATGCAAAATCTGCCTAGCACAACTTGGAGATTTAGGGATAGTTTTAGAATAACGTCTCTTTGGTGGATGTGAGTTATAAATTCTCCACCAAACAGATGTAAATAAAAGAGAATTTAATTAATTATGACTCAACTCTTGCCAATTTGCTACTCATTCTTTGATTCTTCTTTGATGTGTTATTGATTATGAGATGTGAGCAATAAACACCATTGAAAGAGGTTGAAAGTTAGTCTAAATTCAAAACTCTTTGTAAGAGGTTGAAGTGTGAGCCTAAAAACACTTGTAAGAGGTTTTTGTGTGAGCCACAAACACAAGTTGTAAAAGTTTGGTGTGAGCTTGGAAACACTAGTTTAGTTTAGTGAAACACCCAATTGTAAAGAATTAGAGAGTGAACGTAGGGTTTGTTAACACTGAACCATTATAAACCTTTGTTTTGATTTTTCTTATATCCTTATTAATCTTCTGAACACACTAACCTTCCATTTTTATTTTTTAATTAACCACCAATTCAAACTCTCTTCTTGGTGCTCCCAGACCAACAAAATCAACTCAAATAAATCAATCTATTATCTGACCTAATTGACTTGATGATAGTTCAAAAAATATATATTTTATTACTAAACATATATGAGATAGAATAATTAAACTAACAAGGAAAAATTTTATTTTTTCAAATAATTAGATTATTTATTTAAATTCAATTTCAATTGTAACTTCAATTTTATTTTTATTTTTATTTGAATTTCAAATATAATGATAATTTTCTATTTTTAATAAATTTACTAATTTTATTGTACTTTTTTGTGTCTAAATTACAATTTTTTATTTAAAATAATTTTATCATAATTTTTAAAATAATTTAATGCAATGACAAAAATATTATTGTAATAATTTTACTTTTCTTACATATAATTTGATGGACACTAAAAAATTGACACAAATATATTCTATATTATGAGGAAAGCGCTTATATCATAATTTATTTTATATAGTCATTTATTATGATCAAAATTTTTAGGCTCAATAACTCAAAAATCTCAAAACTTTTCTTGAATTTTCAATTGTATCCAAAATATTTAATTGAGTCAATTACACCTTAAGTTGATGAATTAATTTTAATTGTACTTCAAAAAAAAATCAACATTTAGTAAGATATATATTTAGACTCAATTGAACATTATATTTTTTTAGTTAGTTCAATTAAATCTAAAATTAAATTTAAATTTTATTGAACATTTTTATTTTTAACTCAATTTAAATAATTTTTTACAAAAATATTAAAATTTTAATTTATTTTAGTTGATAAATAATTAATTTTATATTAATTTCATATTTTAAAATTATGAAATTTTATGCTATATATTTAAATGATAAACTAATAAATTCTTAATTTTTATTTCAAGGATAAATTTTTGAGAATGTTGAAGTTAGTATTATGAAATTAACTTTTTAAAACTTTTTTAGAAGTTTTTGTATTAAATATTTTAAATAATTTATTATTTAAAAGATACAAATCAATTTTCTAAGGAGAGATTAAAAGAAAATTTTTTAAAAATTAGAGCTTGAGACATCTGTAAGTTATAAATTTAAATTTCAAAAAATGTTAGACATTTTAAATTTAAATATAAAATTATAATTTAAAATTATGTAATAAATTTAATTAAACAAAAACAAGATTAAATTAAATAAAAAATAAAAGTATCATCTTAACTAAACTCATATTATTAATTTTTTAAATATTTTTAAAAGTTTTTGCTTTAAATCATTTACATAATCTATTATTTAAAATATAAAAATTAATTTTTAAGTAGAGACTTGAAAGGAATTTTTTAATAAAAGATTGAGAGATTTTGTGAGTTATAAATTTAAATTCTAAAAATTTATAGATTTAAATATAAAATTAAGATTCTTCATGTAAATATATATAATAAATTTAATTAAGTAATAGAGAGATTAAATTGAACACAAATAAAAGAATCATCTTAATCAAACTCATGTAATTAATTTTTAAAATATTTTTAGAATTTTTTATTTAAACAATTTAAATAATTATTATTTAAAATATAAAAATTAATTTTCAAGGAGAGATTGAGAGAAATTTTTTAAATGAGAGATTGAGAGATTCTATAAATTATAAATTATAAATTTTTTATTTTTAAATTTAAATATAAAATTAAAACTTATCGTATAAACTATATGATAAATTTAATTAAAAAATGAGATTATTTTAAAAAAATAAAATTATGATCATAATTAAGCTTGCGTATTTGATTTTTAGATGGTTTTTAAAGTTTTATTTTAAATGGTTTAAATAGCTTATTATTTAAATATAAAAATTAGATTTTAAGGAGATTGAGAGAATTTTTTTAAAAAAAAAATAAGAGATTAAGAGGTTCTATGAATTATGAATTTAAATTTTTAAAATTCTTAAATTTGAAATTTAAACATAAAATTAAAACTCATAATGTAGAAGTATATAATAATTTTAATTAAGCAAAAAGGGATTCAATTAAATTAAATAAAAGTATCATATTAATAAATTCTAAACTTAATTTAAATGTAATTGAACTAATTAAAAAGTATAAAGATCAATTAAGTCTAAATATGCATTTTACTAAATTCTAATTTTGACTTGTGATATAATAAAAATTAATTTATTAAATTAAGGTGTAATTTACCCAATTAGAAGTTTTGAATATAACTGAAAATTTGCATAATGTTTATATTGTGTGGATCATTAAGTTAAATTTTTTACCATAATTTCTTAAATGATTTAATATATAAAAGAAATTTATCACAAGTTTACTTATTTTTAATAATAATTATGACAAATTTATTTGTATTGCAATAAAATCACATGTTAATATATAATTAATTTTATCATATAAATTTTTATCATAATGCACAAATTTTTTTTTTTGTAATGAGTGATATGTTATCATTGGACATCTATGTTTGTTTATAAATTAATTTAAATTATGATATATGACTTGAAAATAATTCTATATAGATTTAGTTCAATTGTTTGTTTTTATTATATATAGTCATTTATTTACAAAATAAATTATATTTAAGTTTTTAAATATTTAAATAAAAATAAAAATTTTAATCAAATTTTATTTTATGTGAAATCTATCTGATTGAAAATAACTTTTTTTTAAAAATAATTTTCTCTTAATAAATTTTGAGAAAATATTATATAATAAAAATTTCAAATAAACATTTAAAAAATTAAATGACAAATCACTTAACTTAACTCGATCTGAAATATCATTTTTTAAAAAATGAACCTTAAACTCAATCTGAATCACTTGAAACTCGACGATTCCAAATTCACTTCGACCAGAAAATAATATAATCCGACTCGTATACCACCTCTAATCACTACCATTTGTCACAAAAAGAAAATGAAACATATGAAAAATATTTTTTTATTGTATTTAGTTGTGAAAAAATGCAAAATAAAAAGAAAGATTACCTTTCTTATGAGAAAATAATTTATTGAAAAGGAAAGTAAGTCTAACTTAATTAAGAAAATAGAAAATTCATATATTTTTTATAATTATTTATTTAGTATAATAAAAGATATTTGTCATTGAAATAGATATAATATTATATCATATAATACACTTTCTAGAAAAATGAGTCAAACAACACTAATACAGGAAAAAAAAAATAGTGAAGTAAAGACTAAAGTTAACAAATTTGTATAAACGAACTTCATATGAAATTGAGAAAATCATAATTTTAATCATGAATTTTCACAATTTTCACATTTGTATTTTGTAAAAAAAAAAAGTTATTTTGAATAGATGAATTTTCATTTTAATTTCAAGTCTAGCCTTGGATAGAGTATATACTTCTCTGAACCTTAGATTTGCTAATATGGTCATTCACGTTGACACTACCTTAAATAAACATGAGCTAGGCTCAAGATCGTACAAGGCTTAGTCCGACCTCAATAAACCATAAATAGTAGCTAGATCAACCTTTAATAGGGCCTAAGATCTCATAGGCCATCATGGATTGGCTCTTGCAAGGAATAGATAAATCCATAACTCAACCTCACCAAGAAACTACAAATAGTTCATATTACTCATAAGGAAGCTCATCCTTATCAGGAAAATCATACTCCTAATTAGGAAGGAATATGGGTCCTATCTTAACTAGGAAATAGGCCATCCTAGCCACTATATAAGAGGCATCACAAAGTATCTCTCACACATTCAGTTACTCTGTCTCTCTAAACCCATCACTGACTTAAGCATCAGAGTGGGTTTTTGATAACTAATCAAATTCCTATATCACCTTTATTGTCTTGTAGGAAACCTAGCTAAGCCAGCCACCTTAACTCTAATTACCTAGTTGAACCAACATCCTTAGTAAGTTTGACAGCATCATTGGTATGGTAAGCCAAGCCACTCGTACAAAAAGCCTTTACTTAGATAAAGATGCTTTTAAAAAGAAAGTCATAAAGACAGTTAAATGGACATGGAGTAAGGGACACTTCGCCCTTAACTACCACTCTTATGATCATCATCCTCTAGTTACAGAAGTCAGGGTTAGGCCAGTACCTCACCAATTTAAGTTACCCCTAATTGACAACTACAACAGAACAACTAACCCTTGAAGCCACCTTAATATGTTTGATCCATATTGGAACTCTATAACTACTCGAACACCCTCCTCTGCAAAATTTTTCCTACTACCTTTGAAGGGGTAACACAAGACTGGTACAAGACCTAACCCATGGCTCCATTCACAATTTCACTTAACTCTTATAATGTTTCACAGTTAGGTTTGTATAAGCTATTCCATAAGTAAAGATTTCTTTTGACTTGCACGAGGTTTTTTGAGAAGAAAGAAAGTCATTGCATGGCTACCTAGCTAAATTTAATAAGGTAGGCATAAAAGTGAAAAACCTCAACCATGAAGTAGCAACAAACACAGTGATTAACAACCACAAGAACGAAGGACTCTTCAATTCTCTTACTACTGATCATCCTAAAAAATTTGACAAGTCAATGGAAAGAAGTAACCGGTTCATTCGCTTAGATGACAACTTGCGAACTTACTCTCATAGTTCATATAAAAAAAGAGAAGAAAGGGGATAAGAAGATAATAGAAATGATAGAAGCTGAACTAGACAACGAGGACCATGAACAAGCCATAATGATTTTAATACCATTTTGGCTTGGTACTACACTCCCTACACAACAAATAAAAGTGAGGTCCTCTACTAGATCAAAAAAGTCAGAAGAATGAATCCACTTGCCTAGACTTTAGAAAGGATCGACTATCAGGAATAAAGATGGATATTATTGCTTCCACAGAGACAATGGACACGATACAAAATAATGTAGAGACATGAAAAATGAAATCAAACAACTGGTCCAATAGGGCAAACTCAACCAATTCAAAAAGCAAGTAGCTCCAGAAGAGAACAGGTATAAGCCATAACAAAAGGAAGGACACCAAAATAAAAGGCCTAATAATAGATAGTACGCAGGAGTGGCTGATGTTATAGTAGGAGGAGCCACTATAGGAGATAGTGTCATCTCACATAAAAGGCATATCCATAACGTATACTCTGTGAACAACAAAGAGAATGTCGTAGAACCAATGTTCTACCCCATTACCTTTTCTTCGATAAACGATAGTAGAAAGCTCAACACTTCCCATTACCTTTTCTTCGGTAATCCAAGGTAAGATCGAGAATTTCCTAGTCAAAAAGATTATAATGGACAATGACAGCTCGGTCAATATGATGATTGCCAAAGCTTTTAAAGTGTTTGGCCTATATCTCAAGAAGTTACATCCAGTCCAAACTCTCTTAACTGGGTTGGGAGGAACCAAAGTCAATGTGATGGGATCAATTGAGCTAAACATAGAGTTAGGAGATACTAAGATTATAAAGAAATTTAAGGCCATATGGATGATCATGGACATCCCTTTTGCTTACAACGTGATCACTGGAAGGCTAATCTTATATAATAACAACATACACCTACATCTCTCACAATGAAGATCTCAATTCAACAAGGTGTGGTAGTTGTTAAAGGAGATCAAAAGATAGCTCGAGGAACATATATGAACATCCTTAAAGAAGTGGATCATACTATCTCTTTTGAACCACTAGATTTCATTCCTAAGAATACCCCAAAAGTTCGAGCTAGTAGACCTCAAGCCCCTATTAGTAAAGAAAGACCGAACTCTCTACATTGGGACATAACTCAATAAACTAGTGAAAAAGGGCATCAACTCGACATTTCATGAAACACTACACACATTTGCATGATCTCCTTCAAACATCACAGGGATTGATCCCTCAATTATTGTACATAAACTCAACATTGATAGTTTGACCAAACTAATTAAGCAGAAGTGAAAAACCACGTGCTCGAGTGCTAAAAAGCCATTGTTTAGGAAGTATACAAGCTATTGCATGATAGGTTCATTCAGAAGTACAATCTCAAACTGGCTAGCGAATGTTGTGATAGTAAAAAAATCATATGAAAAGTGGAGAATGTGTGTCGATTTCACAAATCTCAAGAAAGCATGCCCAAAAGACAGTTACCTCTTCCTAACATAAATTGGCTTATTTACTCTACAACAGGATATGAGTTGTATAGCTTCATTGATGCATCTATAGGGTACCATCAAATCAAAATGTTTATACTGGATGAGAAGAAAACAAGCTTTGTGACCCATAAAGGCACCTACTACTACAAAGCCATGCTCTTCAGACTTAAAAATGTAAGAGCCACTTATTAAAGACTAGTAAACCACATGTTCAAGAACAAATTAAGAAAACATTGAGCATTTATGTAGATGGTATGATAGTAAAAAGTCGTTGAGTTGAAGACCATGGTTGATATCTGTGAGAAGCCTTCAAAATCTTCAACTAATATAATATGAAGCTTAATCCAAAAAAAAGTGTGCCTTTAAAGTCCGAGCTAGTAAATTCCTTAGCTTTATGATCTCTTAGAGAGGCACAAAAGCTAACCCCAAAAAAATCAAAGCAATCCTAGACATGAAGCCACCCCGAATAATCAACGAAGTTCAAACGCTCAATAGAAGGATCATAGCCCCCTACAAGATTCATATCCTCATTAGCATGATGTTATTTACCTTTTTACAAAACATTAAGAGATCTTAAAAAATTCAGAGGAGATGATGAGTGCCAAAAAGGCTTTGATGAACTAAAGGCATTCCTCAGCTCACCTCTTTGCTCTATTGAACCTTTAGGTTCCAATCTTAGTTTGATGATCACAAACACATATAAGAGCTAACCCTTGTCTAAGTTATTCGTGTTAACTCTTGCAGGTACATCAATTCATTAAACCATGATGATTGAAAACTCTAAGTATTAAGAGAGTAAAGATCAAGCAAACTAAGGTTGACAGTCAAACGGGTGTTGTCATAATCCAACAAGTGTTAGATAACTCAAACACATGAGCTATGCGCATTAAACTTTGCAACGAGCATTATTCTTGATATCTCAATAAGCGTTATATTTTCGTAATAGGTGTTGGACCAAGTGACTTGACTTCAACAAAACTCTTAAGATCTCAAAATGGCCAATAGATCTTACCAACTGCCTTTGAAAAAGCTCCTTAGATTGTGCTAAAGTTTATGGACCCTCTAACAAGGCACTCTCAATAATGCAACATGCATTAAGGATGTTCAACGGGCATTAAAAGTTCTTCAACGACAGTTGAAGTACTGTTGAAGATCTTGAAAAATAAAACATCAAGTTCACACCTTCCTAGAAATCTACAATAGGCATTGTTCATATTTTAGCCATTAAAATTAGTTGAATACACAAATGAGAAAGTCAAAGGAGGAGTATTGAGACAAACTTCTTTCTAACAGGTAGTCCCAACAGACATTTTGTTAGTATTAATGACCATTGAAGTTGTATTTTGCTTGACAACCACCCGTTTTCATGAAATCAATAATGGTTGCTGACTCAACAATAGGCATGAGAATTTCCAATAGGCTCAGAGTGTCTACATCTATAAAATAAAGTGACACCTTTCCTTCTAACGACTAGTTTTTTATTTCAACCTATTAAATAACCTACACTCAACAAAAATAAGAAGAGAACCATTCCATTAAACAAGTATTCTATTATGAAAGCTATTTTCAAATCAAAAGGGTGAACCAAGAATGATCTAGCAATCAAGAGAACTTCATTGTTTAAGGCTTGTAAGTGTTATGTTCAAAATAGAGTTTGAAGGACAAGCTTTCTAGATATTCTTTCAATACTCTCAACAAGATCAATCATACTTTGTGAGTGTAATTTAAAGTGTTTTATTGCTTGAGTGAGAAATTTATCCTCATCTTTAAAGTTGTATTTTGCTTAAAATAATCCTTGGTTAGGAGATCTTAAGAGATATTAAAAACCATACTTTGTGCAAGGTTTAAGGTAGTACCTAAAAACTACTTTAGGATAAGGTTTTGGTAGCACCTATAAATCTACTTGTAACAGCTGGGTAGTGCTTAAAAACTACTGTTGTAAAGATGATTGATAACACCTTAAGCTATCTTGATAGTGAAGGCCCTAATGGGAATACTAAAGGAGAGGACATAAGCAAGTTGTGCCAAACCTCTATAAATCTCGTGTCTTGATTCTTTATTCATTCGACACTTAGTATTTATTTTCAATTACTTGCCATTACCTTATTCAAGCCCCTTTTAGGGCATCAAGGGATAATAATTGGTATTAGAGCTAGTCTCTTCGTCAAAGCTTAAGTGCTCAGAGTAAAGATCATGGCAAGTCATGAAGAATCACAATCTATCCACAAGCCATAATTCTTTAAGGGAGATGACTATGGGTAATGGAAGAATCGTATGAAGATCTTTCTTAACAGTGAAACCATTGACTTATAAGACATTATTGAAAAAGGAAGAGAGGTACCAACAAAGCTAGTGGGGGAAGTTCTAGTACCAAAGCCTAAAAATGAATGGACTGCTAAAAAAAGGCAAACTTAAAGAATAGAAGAGTAATGCATGTTCTTTTCTATACAATTCATAAGTCTCAGTATGCTAAGTTGCAAATGTGTACATCAACTAAAGAAATATAGGACACCTTGCAAACTCAACATGAAGGGACCAATGAAGTAAAAAAGAAAAAGATTTATTTGTATACATACATGTATGAAACCTTTATATACTAACTTTGTGAAACTATTACTGAGATGTATAATAGATTTATAGACATTATGGGCACTCTCAAAACTTTGGGGATGTTTTATTCAATTGATGACATAGTAGCAAAAATCCTGAGAACTCTTCTCAAAGATAAATGGGAAGCTAGGAAAATAGCTATAGAGGAAGCCAACAAATTAGGGAACCCATTACTTGATGAGCTTATGGGAAAGTTAATTGGCTCATGAAATCACTCTTCAAAAGCTTGCTGAAAACATAGGAATGAGAAAGAAAGACTTAGCATTGAAAGCGAAAGAGGTATGTTCTCAATCTTCATCTTCTTCTTATTCACTAACTTCTTCTTCTTCTTCTTCTAGTGATGATAAAGATAGTAGTGAAGATGAGCAACTTGCCCTCATCACCAACCAAGTAAAGAAATTCCTTTGAATAAAAAGAGCAAAAGGGTAAAGAGATATAAGAATAAAAGAACTAAGAGTCAACTCATCTGCTATAGATGCAATGAGAAAGGGCATATTAAATAAAATTGTCTTAAGCTCAAAAAGAACAAGTTCTCTTTCATAAAATACACCTTCAAGAAAGGAAAGGAAGTGTACAAAACCACTTGGGATGATACTAGTGACTTCAAACCCGATGAGGATAAAACAAGACATGAGCTAGCTAACCTTTGTCTCATGGTAATTAAGGAGCAACCAAATGAGTCTTCAAGTAAACACTCATGCAATAGTGACAATAGCAGTGATAGTGACAATGATGGTAACAAAGAGGTAAATCCTTTTGAATTCTACTATAGAGAAGAGCTATACTTTGTATTTACTAAATTCACTTTGAAAGTTAAGACTCTCAAGTCTATCACCTCATCTCTTAAAAAGGAGAACAAATCTTTAAAAGATTATGCTAAGGGTAAAGAAACTCTAGCTAAGGAGGTTGAGTCTCTCACAATTGAGAACTTTAAGCTTAAGGAAAGCCTCAACAAGTTCACTAAAGGAAAGGAGAATTTAGACTCTATCCTTGAGATTCAAAAAAGTTCATCCATTAAATATGGATTAGGTAATAATGCCACCACTTTAATAGATCCCTTCTCTTCTCGAACGGTCTTTTTTAAGGCTAAAGAAAATAATGCTTCTAACCATGGTATGAAGTAGAAAGTTTTCAACAAGGGAAATGCCACTAATTATGGCTCAAGAGCAAAGTCTTAACACAATCACACACTATTGTGATCAACTCCATATAAATCAAATTATGCCTACATGTATCACTCTTATAAGTCTAAGAGGCAACGTGTACAAAGACACAAAAATTGGTATAATTATGGACATAAATACATATAACACAAGAGAATTTCTCATATGAGAAACATTCCTAGACACATTGCTCAAAGGAGCTACAAGTCTAAGAGACACTATATGCATACAACATTTAGAAGTAGGATACTAGCTCACTTTGATGGTAATTATTTTTACTACGGTATATATGGCCAAATTGCCTATCATTGTCATTCTAGAAGGCATGATGAGTAGCTGGCAAGGGCTAACCCCCTAAGACCCAATAAGGTTTTAATACCTAAGACATAACTCTCCTTGTGTTGCAGATGTGCTTAAAATCCCAAGTTAGAGAGCAAAAGTGGTATCTTGATAGTGGATGTTTAAAGCACATGACAGGAGAAAGGAAGTTCTTCACATAATTGGAGAAGATTGAAGGACTTAGAAACGTGTCTTTTGGATATAATGGCAAAGCCAAAATTATTGGCATAGATAAAGTTGGTAAGGATGATGACTCACCTATTCTTGATAAAGTACTGCTTATTGATAAACTCAAACACAATTTGTTAAGTGTAAGTCAGTTGTGTGACAAAGGCTTTAGAGTTATGTTTAAGCCATAAACATGTTATGTGTCAAGAACGAGTGACAATAAAATTTTGTTCATTAGCAGAAGAGTTCATAATATTTATGTGATTGATTTAAATTCCCTTATTAACCATAATGCAAAGTGTTTAGTCTCTATAGTGGATGAAGGTAAAACTTAGCATAAAAGGCTAGGACATGTTAGCATGGAACTCCTCAATGAACTGAAGAGAAGAAACTTAGTTGAAGGTCTACCCGAAATCAAGCATGCAAAGGAAGGAGTTTGTAAAGCATGTCAAACAGGTAAACAAATCAAATCTTTATTCAAAGCTAAGAACAAAGTAAGTTCTTCTAGACCATTACAATTGCTTCACATGGATCAATTTGGACCCACTAAAGTATCTAACTTGGGAGGCATACATTATGCATTTGTAATAGTAGATGATTACTTTAGATATACTTGGGTATTGTTCCTCCCTACAAGGATTCTTGTTTTGATGCTTTTAAGACCTTTTCTAAAAGAATTCAAAACCAAAAGGATTTGAAAATCTCTTATATTAAAAGTGACCATGGAGGAGAGTTTGAGAATGCTAAGTTTCATAGCTTTTGTGATGAGTATGGTATCTCACACAACTTCCCAACTCCTGGAACACCATAATAAAATGGTCTGGTAGAAAGGAAGCATAAAACTCTTAATGAAATGGCTAGAACCATGTTGAATGAGTATAATTTTCCTAAGTACTTTTGGAATGAAGCTGCAAACACTTCATTTTATGTCTTAAATAGAGTCTTAGAAAGACCCTTGTTAAAGAAAACTTCTTTGAGTTGTGGAACAATAAAAAGTCCAAGATTGCATAATTTAAAGTTTTTGGCTGCAAGTGTTTTATTCTAAACACCAAAGACAATCTTACCAAATTTGACTCTAAGGGTGATGAAGGAATTTTCCTTAGGTACTCAACTACTAGCAAAGTGTATAGAGTTTTTTGTAAGAGAACAGTTATTGTAAAGGAATCTATGCATGTTGTATTTGATAAATCTAACCCCACTTCTTTAAGAAAAGAAGAAGATATTGATGATCTTACAGGTCCTGTGAGTGAGCTAAACATTAGAGAAGAAGAAAAGAATATGGATAAGTCACAAGACATGAGGAATGAAGGAAATGAATATCCACCTCTTCCTTCTCCTAATGAAAAGCAAACTCAGCTATAAAAGAACTAGATTATTAAGAAAGATCATCCAAAAGATCCTATCATTGGTGATTCATCAAGTCAAATAATAACTAGATCATATTTTAGAAATACATGTACTAATCATGCTTTTGTATCCTTTATAGAGCCTAAGACCATAAATGAGGCCATTAAAGATGAGCATTGGGTTCTTACTATGCAAGAAGAACTCAATCAATTTGAGAGGAATAAAGTGTGGACTTTAGTTCCTAGACCTCATAATCATTCCATTATTGGAACTAAATGGGTCTTTAGAAATAAACTAGATGAACATGAAATTATTGTAGGAATAAGGCTCGGTTAGTAGCCAAATGCTATAACTAAGAAAAGGGATTGACTTTGATGAGACTTTTGCATATGTAGCTAGACTTAAAGCTATTATAATTCTACTTTCATTTGCATCTCACTTTTAAGTTATGTCAAATGGATATCAAACGTGTTTTTCTAAATGGGTACATTGATTGGGAAGTGTATGTTAACGCCATTGCTTTCCTAACCATGTGTTCAAGCTCTCCAAAGCCCTATATGGCTTAAAGTAAGCTCTAAGAGCTTGGTATGGAAGATTAAACAACTTTCTAGTAAAAAAAGGTTTCTGTAAAAGTTTGGTGCACACAACTTTCTTTTCTAAGGAAAAGAATGAGGACCTATTGTTAGTGCAAATATATGTAGATGATATGATATTTAGTGCTACTAATGTTTGCTTATGTGAAGATTTCCCTAAAGCAATGAAGAGTGAGTTTGAAATGAACATGATGAGAGAACTCAAATTCTTCCTTGGATTACAAATCAAGTAAGAAAAGGAAGGAATCTTCATCAACCAAGCCAAATATACAAAAGAACTAATCAAAGATTTGGCATGGAAAATAGCAAACCTTGCAAAACTCCTATTAGCACCAACATCAAGCTAAGCATGGATGAAAATGGTAAGAATATGGACTAAAAGCTATATAGGGTATGATTAGTAGTCTAGTCTATCTCACAACCTTTAGAACTGATATTATGTTTAGTGTTTACATGTGTGCTAAATATCAATATAATCCTAAATAGTCTTATTTACATTGTATGAAACACATAAATAGTCTCATTTGCATGTTATGAAACAAATATTTAAATATCTTATTGGTACTCCCAACTTAGGACTTTGGTATCCTAAGAATTCCTCATTTGAATTGAATGCATTTTCTGATGTTGATTTTGTTGGGTGTATCTTAGATAGAAAGAGCACTTCAGGCACTTATTAATTATTTGGTCAATGTTTAGTGTCTTGGAGTAGCAAAAAGCAAAAACTAGGTTCTTTATCAATAGTTGAAGCTGAGTATATGGTAGTTGCCCTTTATTATGCATAAATCCTATAGATGAAACAACTTCTTGATTGTAAATCAAGTTGCCATTAAGTGTGATAACACTAGTGCCATAAATTTGTCTAAGAATCCCACACGTCGTTCTCGGAGCAAGCATATAGACATTAGACATCACTTTCTTAGCGATAATGCTAATAATGAAAATATTGTGTTAGAATTTATTGATACTAACCATCAATTGGTAGATATTTTCACTAAACCTCTTTGTGATGAAAGGATGCAATTCATCAATATAGAACTTGGTATAATTGATGGGAATACCTTGAATTAGATTCAAACAGGTTCTTCTTCTTTTCAATCTATTTATGATCATTATTATGTGATACTTGATCAATGTTGCTTGAATTAATCACCATTAAAGTCTTTAGATATAATAGCTAAAGATTTTGATTATGTATGATATTGATCAAACTTTCCATATGTTAATTGAATTCATGATTATATCATTGAGTTTGATTAATAACTTTCATTAGCTAAGTTTTAAAATTATTTTAAACTAAGTATTATTCGAAAAACAAGGCTAATGATCGTTGTCTTACTTGTGAGTTCCTTATTTTGACCTGTTGGTCTTCATGATCATTGTGAATCTTCAATCACTGTTGTTCGTCACCCAATGGCCACTGCAAACTAGCCACCATTGTTGGCTTAAGAACACTTGTAAAAGCAAGCTAATGGTCATGTCCAACAGTCGTTAAACACTCCCAACAATCATACTTCTTTAAAGAAAAGGGAGCTCATTGAACTTCTCTTTAAACCCCCTCTAACCCTAAAATCATTTTACTTTCTGCTTCACTTTGCTTTATACTCACTTCTCTTAATTTTTACTGCAAATTTTTGCATATTTCCTTACATCAAACACTTATTCACATAATGAAATGGTACCCAAACCATATTTCACTAAAAGATATAAGTAACCTGCTAGAAAGAACCCTCAACCTTCTTTTACCTCAAGCTTTGAAACTGAAAAGAATTTGGCTTTAATGTTGTCTCAAGAAAAGAAATAAGCTACAAAAACTTTAACCTTAGACTCACAATAAAAAAAGAAATCTAAACTGGCCAAGAGTTAAAGGGCTAAGATTCAAAACATAACATACGCTCATATCATCAACTCCTTTTTTGGTTCAACAATTTCATCTCAAAAGTGAAAAGGAAAAAGAATTAGCTCTAAAATTATTGAATAGACATCTTAGAGGTAGGAAATTCTTAGAGCATAATGACCTACAAACGTATGCGCTGGCAGCAAAAGTTGAAGAGTTAATGGTCGGGATTGGATGGGAGTTCTTTTGTCATCACAAAGAACCTTCTTACTTAGAGCTAACAATGAAGTTCTTAATAACCCTAGAAGTGTTAGGCAGTGATTGTAAGGTATATGCTTAAGAAGGCATAATAAAGTTCAGCTATTTAGGAAGAAGTACACACTAAGACCAAATGACTTGGCTACATGCTTTAATACCTCCAATAAAGGTCTCATATAACCTTCTCTAACCGTTAAAGTTGATATCAACCAGTTTTGGAAGTTTATCACTGATGAAAGAAACAGTAACAATAACAATAACAATAACAACAATAACAAGGCTTTTAAGATCAAGAGTCAAGCCTTAAGGATTGCCCACAAGTTCATCACCTAGAACATCAATGGAACATGCTACTTTAATGAAAATTGTACCATAACAGATCTCTACTACCTTTGGTGCATGAAGAACAAATAGATGGTGAACACTCCCTTGCTCTTGATACAAAGAAATGAATGGCAAATGGACAAGGCAAATGAATTTGTGATAGCTCTCTATATCACAAAGATTGCAAAATTTGTGAAATCAATCCCCTAAATTGAAAAAGAGCTTGAAGAAAAGAATATAGTGTTAGAAAAACTGCCTCATAATGAGCAAATTTATGAGAAGATGCTTCTAAACATGGGGATCCTGCAATGACTTGATTCTCATTTGATCAATAGGGTACTTAAGGAAGGTGAGATTCCTCAAGAGGAAGACGAAAACAAGGATGTTGAAGATGTTGTTAGGGCAAGGGTTGCAGCAGTAGAAGGAATTGGAACTAGTGCACCTACTACATTTGGTCCATCTCTCACTCCCTTTAAGCAGAAGGTGCTTGAGTAATTGGAAACCTTTACTAATGTTATTCAAAGAGTTAAGTCCTCTACCACCTTTTTACACTAGAAAGTTCAAAAACTTTAAAGAGAAATGAAAGACATCAACCAAAACACTAGAAAGGTTGAATTTGCAACCAAGGAATCAACGTACTGAAAAACAGCAAGAGGTTCCACCTGAGATGAGCCAAGATCCCAAAGATCTTCCCTCTAAGGAACCAGATGCAATAAATGAGCCTAAGGAATAAGAGTCTAAGGAGCTAGCAGAACCTAAGAATCAAGAGCAGCTCCTAGAACCTCAACCATCTCTAAAACCTCAAGATCAACCTCATACCTCTCTCTCTTAAACCTTACCTCCTCATGATACATAGTTTGTTTTATTTTTTTTGTTTTTGTCCTTGTTTTCAAAAATAGTTGATGTATTGGACAATATTTCTTCTGCAATGAAAAGTTCTCTTTCAATATGGTTTATATTCCATTGATATTGTTGTTTGATTCTTTTTTATAATGACAAAAAGGGAGAAATAAGAAATGTGAACTTAATATAATGGTGCATATTATATGAGAAAATATATAAGAGCAAAATGTTAGGAAATCTTGTTAGGATGATCTCTTATTGAACAAATTATTTTCTTAAGAGGGAGTTAGAGATTCATTAACTTTATATGACATACACATATTGGTTTTGTAAGATTGATTAACTTTGATAGATTGTTTGTTATCATCAAAAAGGGGGAGAATGTTGAACCTTTCAACTCCAAATCATGTTTTGATGATCACAAACACATGTAAGAGCTAACCTTTATCCAAATTATCTATGTTAATTCTGACAAGTACATGAATTCATTAAACCATGATGATTGGAGAAAGAGTTATGATTGGAAACTCTAAGTATCAAGAGAGTGAAGAGTTATGATTGGAAACTCTAAGTATCAAAAGAGTGAAGAATAAGTAAACTAAGATTGATAGTGAAATGGGTGTTGCCATAATCCAACAAGCATTTTTACTCTACCAACGAGCGTTGAAAGAACTCAACAGGCATTGAAATATCACTCTAGCATAAGTAAAGTCTTTTAGATCTCACAACAGACATTGTCCTTTATTACAATAAGCATTAGATAACTTAAACTCATGAGCTATGAACATTGAACTTCACAATGGGAGTTGTTCTTAATCTCTCAATAGGCGTTGCATTTTGTACATGTGTTGGACTAAATGACTTGAATTGAGTAAAACTTTCAAGATCTTGAAATAAGCATTGGATCTTATTGACGGACATTGGAAAAGCTCTTTAGATTGAGCTAAAGTTTCTGCACCTTCCAAAGAGGCACTCTCAATAATGCAATAGGCGTTGATGATGTTTAACAAGCATTGAAAGTTCACCAATAACAACTAAAGTATTGTTAAAGATATTGGAAAATAGAGCATCAAGTTCACACTTTCCTGAAAATCTATAATATGCATTGTTCATATTTCAATAGGGGTTGATATTGAAGCCCTACAAGCATTGAGAATATCCAACAACCATTGAAGTTATTTGAACAAACAAATGAGAAAGTCAAATAAGGAGCATTGAGAGAAAGTTCTCTCTAATAGCTAGTCCCAACGGGCATTTCGTTAGTACTAATTACCTTTAAAGTTGGATTTTGCTTGATAACCACCCATTTTTATGAAATCAATAATGGTTGATAACTCAACAATAGGCATGAAGAATTTTCAACGACCATTGAGTGTCTACATCTATAATATGAAATGGCAGCTTTCTTTCTAATGACTAGTTATTTATTTCAACCTAAAAAAGGACTCACTCTCAACAAAAATAAGAAAAAAATATTTCATTAAATGAGTATTATATTGTAAAAGCTATTTTCAAATCAAAAGGGTAAACCAAAAGCTATCTAGCAATCAAGAGAAGTTCATTATTTAAAACTTACAAGTGTTATGTTTAAAATAAAGTTTGAATAATAAGCTTTCTAAATGTTCTCTCAATACTCTCAACCAGATCAAGCATACTTTATGAGTGTACTTTAAAGTATTTTATTACTTGAGTGAGAGAGTTATCCTCGTCTTTTAATCTATATTTTGTTAGAGGAAACCCTTGGTTAGGAGATCTTAAAAACCATACTTTGTGAAAAGTTTAAAGTAGTACCTGAAAATTATTTTAGGATAAGGTTTTTATAGCACCTATAAGTCTACTTATAACAACTTCTTAGTGCTTAGAAACTACTATTGTAAAGGTGGTTAATAACACCTTAAGCTATCTTAATAGTGAAGGCTCTAATGGGAATACTCGAGGAAAGGACGTAAACAAGTTGTGTTGAACCTCTATAAATCTTGTGCCTTGATTTTTCATTCATTTTTGCACTTAGTCTTTATTTTTAGTTATTAGTCACCAAGGGACAACATGGTCAGTCACCCCTACAAGAAGAGTCGCTCTTCATATACCTAGCAATGACCAAAGACACAATTGCCTCAATCCTAATCAAAGAAGAAGAAGTAGAATAGAAGCAAATATATTATGTCAACAAATTCCTCAAAGGCATGAAGCTAAAGTACCCCCATGCTAGAGAAATTGACCTATGCATTAGTCAGCTCAACCATTAAATCTAAGACACTACTTCCAAGCTCATACCATAATGGTCCATACAAATTAACCCTTAAGAAAGGTAGTTTCTAGATGAATAGAAGAATGGGCAGTGTAACTTCATGAATCCGATATCATATTCGAACCAAGGCAGGCTATGAAGGGCCAAATCCTGGCAGATTTTATGGTTGAGCTAATGAGTATAGAAACGAAACCCGAACGAACTAGTCAAAAAGAGGAATGGAAACTGTATCTATTTAGAGCCTTAAGTACAGAGCGAGCAAGAACTGAGATAGACCTATAAGGATCAAATAGAGTAACTATCAAGTATATTGTTATATTAAAATTTCAAGCTACCAATAACGCAACAAAATATGAAGCCTTGATTACTGGGCTACAATTAACATAAGAAGTCTAGGCTAGACACCTCTATATAAAAAGTGATTCACGGTTAGTAGTCTAGTAACTCCTCAAGCAATACACCATTACAGGCGCTACTATGATAAAATATGTTAAATACACCAAACATCTTTTAATGAATATAGAGAGAAAAGGAGGAAATTAAAGATAGGGTTCTTTACAAAGGCCTTACAACCAACTTTGCTAAGGTGTATTTCCTCAAAACATAAAAATTATGTGCGTAGAGAAATCCACAAAGGAATCTGTAGGGTTTATAAAGCCATAAGTACCTTGGCTTGGAAAGTCATTTTAGCAGGATTCTTCTGGCCCTTTTTGTTCAAAGTGCTAAGGAACTAGTATGAAACTGTGATGTTTGCCAAAAGCATGGTCTAATCCCTTGACAACCATCGACTACCCATTAACTCATTAACTCGATGTGGCCCCTTTTAATGGAAAATGGATATCTTAGGCCTTTCCCATAAGCACCAGGCCAATAGAAGTTTGTAGTAGTAGTAATAAACTACTTCTCTAAGTGGCCAAAAGCAAAGGCCTTCGCCATAATCACCTCAGTAAAGGTGTTGGATTTTTTTAAGAATGTGATCTATCGATTCAACATTCTAAAAGTGCTAATAACAAATAATGATAAATAGTCCAACAATGATCAATTTTGTTCTTATTGCACTGACTTGGCCATTGACCTTTAGTTCACCTTTGTAGCTCATCCATAGGTAAAGACTTGCTGGACTAAGATAGTTAACCCTAAGTCTTGGGCCTCTTTTGATCTTGACAAAGGGGATTGATCATTTTTAATGTTTCTATTTAGTGTTGTTTGTAGTTTTTATGTAAGTCTTTAAGTTAGAAGTTGGATAGAAATCTTAGTCTTCAAAGAATGTGAATCAACTTCTAAATCACAATCGCAATCTAAGATTTGCGACCGCGATCCATTGGAAGATTTGCTAGAAGTTCAGACATATAAAATCGTAGAGTCACTCTCGGCTGCGACTCACCCAAAGGAGGAACTCCAAAAGTGACAGACGAATTTGCGGTGTAAAGCATGCCTCAGTCACGATCACAAATTTCGAAGCAACTTAAGATGCAATCAAGTCCACAATCACAAGCTTGACAAGTGTCCTAAGTAACTGTTAGAAGTCAAAAATCACAATGGGAACTTGTTGGTAGCAGCCGCAAACCCAAAACAAGAAGACAAACACTTTTGGCAGAGGAATCCGTATTCAGAGTCGCATCCTATATAAGATAAATCACAACCGCTACTTTTGAGAGCAGGTGAAAGGCAACAATTATATTTTTCTGGTAAACTAATCAGAAGCTACCACGTAGACTAGCCATTAGACACAAATGAGGTTTTCCTTATGGAATTTGGAATTTGCGACCACAAATTAGCAGCCACCGCGAATCATGATTGTCAAGCATTTAATGCGAAAATCTGTCTAGCACACTTTGATGATTTTGTACCAGTTTTATTGCAATGTCTCTTTGGTGGGAGAGGTTATAAATACCTCACCAAATAGATGTAAATGCAAGAGAATTAATAACTTTGTACCTAAACTCTTGCAATTTTGCTACTTACTTTTTTCTATTCTTTAAGTCATTATTGGGTGTGAGCATAAACACCAAGTGTAATAGGTTATAGTGTGAGCCTGTCAAAACACTAAGATAGGTTATAGTGTGAGCCTATCAAAACACTAAGAGAGGTTATTGTGTGAGCCTATTAAAACACAAGTTGTTGTGTAAGCCTAAAAATACAAGTGTATAGGTTGTTGTGTGAGCCTTCAAAACACAAGTGTAAAAGTTTAGTGTAAGCTTGAAAACACCTTTGAAAGATAGTGGAATACCCAATTTCGAAGAATTAGGGAGTGGATGTAGGGTCAATTATACCCAAACCACTATAAATCTTGTGTTTCCTCTCATCTCATATCTCCTCTCTCTTTTCAATTTTAAATTTTCATACACCAATTCAACCCCCCTCCCCCCTTCTTGGTGCCTAGGGCCAATAAGTGGTATCAAAGCCTTACTTCACAATCAAACCTTCATTGGGTGAACAAAGATCATGGCACAAGAGGGAATCCACTCACAACTCAAACCATACTTTGATGGAACATACTATACTCATTGGAAGTATAGAATGGAGATCTATCTTGACATAGATGTGGTGGACCTTTGGGATGTGGTCATCAAGAAATGGAAGCCACCCACCAGAGTTATGGATGGTAATAAAGAATTAATCCCAAGAGAAGAATGGGTTGAAGCACACCGAAGATCAAATGGCAAGAACAAGAGAGCAATGGTCATTCTTCTAAGCTTACTCTCTAGAGAAGAGATTGAAAGAGTGCAACACTATTAAACAGCTCATGCCATTTGGAAGACTATAGAGAACTACCATGAAGGCATAACTCTAGTCAAGTCAAGCCATTTGGAGATGTATGTCATTGAATGGGAACTCTTCATGATGAAGGACAATAAGAGCATCACATAAATGACAAACAGGCTCTTGTCCATTGTCACTAACATAAAGAAATTTGGAAGAACTCTTACAATCTATGAGGTAAACATAAAAATCCTTAAAACTCTTCCTCTAGATAAATTTGGTGCTAGAGTTTGCAGTATATAAGAGTCAAATCCAAAAATTGAAAAGGTTTCAACCGATGTGTTGATAGGCAAACTCTTAACTCATGAGTTGGCCTTACCAAAAATTGAACAAATGAAGAAACTAAAAGG
>CATIWR010147876.1:0-40440 GCA_949677035.1 Omphalea diandra
ATGTTATGGACCTCTACGGTAGGTTTGGTTCCCTCTCTATGGCTTCCTCAAAGTTTTGAGACCCTAGAATTTGATACATACATGGTTACAAGTATGTCAAAATGATTATGAATGCTTGGTGCATGATCCATGCAAGTGGACCTGTGTTTATGCATATATTCCTTATATGGCAGCGTGAGCTCGCTACACTCTCACAGCAATAACTCTAAATATACTTATCCAAATGACTTGATTCCTTTTTTAAAATAAACTAGACATATAATGAGACAACATACGCAAATTTCAAGCAAATATCTGCTACACACAAAATGTGGTGAATTTTTAAATCTTTCCCTATTGCAATGTCATCTCAATTTGAATAGGTCTTTCACTATTAGGTGTATCTCAAATTTTACAAAACAAAATTGAAATAATAATCTTCCTTCAGTTGAAAAACATATAAAGGAACATTTTTCATGTTTTAATCATTGTCTAATTCAGTCTATAAGGTCACCAAAACAAAGGACCAATCTCAGGGTGAGCAGGTTGGTTACATGTTGACAACTGGTCATAATGAAGGGACCATATCTCAACAACCATGATGGATTTGGCAATGATATTTCACAAGAATGTACATAAAACATTAATATACAACTTTCAAGTTTAGACCATCATAAAGTTCTGAATCTATGGCCATCAAATTCTTGGAAAACAGATTCAAAAGAAAGGTGGGGTTTCATCCAGGTACCGGGTCAGTCCCAATCAATGAGCCATAACTCTTGCCACACAATAAATCAATCAGACCTGTTTTACAAGTATTTATAGGAGATATAAAGCTACAAGTTTCATGTTTTTCACATTGTCAAAATCAGAATATAAGGCCATCAAAATATAAGAAAATAGAAGACTAAGACCATCTCAGTTAGTATGTGACCCAGCCCTACTGAGGGAGCCCTCGCACACACAAAATGAAGCAAAACTGTTTCATAAGAATTTATATGAGACATAAAGCTACAACTTTTGTATATTTCACTTTCCCTAATTTCTCTTCTATGGTTCCAAAATTATGGGTGCAAAATTCTGCTCTAACAACAAAACCAACAGAATCAGCTCTCGTTCTCTTGGATTACAACTTCCATCCAAAAGATCTACCTCAATTGCTCCATAATTCACCCTAACCATGCATGATTAACATGTTATGAGAGGTTAATTTCAGTTGAGAAGAAGATAAATTAACTTACCAATTGTCCTAGAATCAGAAAACCTTATGATTCTATCCTAGGCAACTCACTTTTCTCCCTCTCCTTCTTCTTCTTTTTCTTCTTATTTATTTCTTTCTTTCTCTCCTCTTTATGTTATATTTTGTCCTTCTTCTCTCCTACCAGACCTTAATGGTCTGTATTCTTATTTTAAATAAAACAAAAGATTGGGGGCTGGTTTCCTGTTGGTTGAAAGTTAAAAGTTTTGCTTTTAGTCCCTCTTCTTCACTCCTTAAGCACCTTCATCCATCTCCTAATTCCTAGATGCTCATTATACTCTTAAATAAGCTCTATAACACCATTATTTATGATACTGTAACATGCACACAATATAAAATAATTTTTCATGCAACTATACAAACACTACAAATATGTTCAAGTGTCCCCAAATGCAACGGTGCAAGTGTCATTGTCGTGCTTTTACAATTCACATGTCTAAATGATTATTTATCCAATGATATGTTTATATGGGTTTCATATCATTTATACAATGAATATATTCATGTGATAATGCAAATGAATGTGGATAGGGATGTTACAGTGTATCTGGCTTAGTTCATGAAGATCCCTTCTTTCGTTGGCATGATTTGTAGACCAAGGAAAAACTTGAGCTCTCCCATCATGCTCATTTCAAATTCCCTATCATACACTTAGCAAAATCCTCACATATAAATTCATCAGTAGCACCAAAAATGATATCATCAACATAAGTTTGTATTATTAGTGTATCATTTTTATGTATTTTTACAAATAAAGTAGTGCTCACCTTTCTCTTTTCAAAATCATTTTTTAAAAGAAAAGAGCTAAGCCTTTTATACTAAGCTGTTGGAGCTTGTTTCAACCTATATAAGGCTCTACTCAATTTAAAAACATAATTTGGAAAACTATTGAAAAACTATATGATTCAAAACCAGGAGATTATTCAATATAAACTTCCTTCTCAATAACAACATTTAGAAAAGCACTCTTAACATCCATTCGAAATAATTTGAAATTCATGTGACATGCATAAGCTAAAAGAATCCTAATGGCCTCTAACCTTACAATGGGGCATAGGTTTCGTCCTAATCTATGCCATTCTCTTGGTTGTAACCTGTTCCAACCAATCTAGCCTTATTCTTAATGATGAATCCTTGTTCATCTAACTTGTTCCTAAACACCCATTTGTAACCTACAATTGGGTGTTCTTAGGCCGAGGAATAAGTTTCAATACATTGTTTCTCTCAAATTGGTTGAGTTCCTCTTGTATAGTAATAACCTAACTCTTGTCATCAAAAGCCTTATCTATAGATTTTAGCTCGAGTTGAGAAACAAAAGCAAGATTATTATCTAAAAAGTTGAGTTAATATCTAGTACTTACACCATTTGAAGTATCACCAATGATTAAATATTTAGGGTGATGTTTAGAGAATCTCTAATCTTTGGGTAGATCTTGACTTGACAATTCTTTTTATTGAAGTTGAAGATCCTTGTTGATGTTAAAAATCCTTGTCTACTCTTGATGACTTGTCCTTCCTCTCTTATAGTGTGTTTCAATTTCAATTTTTCAAAATCACCTATAAGATCATTAATAAAAGTACCTTTCCCAATATCAAACTTACTAGATTCATCAAATACAACATGAATAGATTCTTTAACAACCATTAAACTCTTATTAAAGACCCTATAGGCCTTGCTAGTGGTGGAATAACCTAAGAATATGCCCTCATTAGTTTTTGAGTCAAATTTCCCAATATTATCCTTGTATTCAATATATAACACTTGCACCCAAATACTCTTAAGCATAATATCTTAGGTTTTCTACCATTCCATAACTTATAAAATGTTTTATTGAGAATGGGTCTTTTAAAAACTCTATTTGTAATATAACACAAAGTATTAATGGCTTTGGCTCAAAAGTAATTTGGCAAAGAATACTCATTAAGCATAGTTCTAGCCATTTCTACCAGTGTTCTATTTTTCCTCCCTAGAACACCATTTTATTGTGGTGTTCTAGGAGTTGAAAAGTTATGAAAAATCCCATTCTGTTGGCAATAAGATTTAAAAGACTCATTTTGAAATTCCTTTCCATGGGCATTTCTTATTGAAGAAATGAAGTAACCCTTTCATTTTAAATTCTTTTTGCAAAACTTTTAAAAGCATCAAAAGTATCATAATTATGATCTAGAAAGGACACCCAAGTAAACCTATAATAATCATCAACTAGGATTAGTGCATAATGTTGTCCACCTAAACTAGCACTCCTAGTAGGTCCTATCAAGTCCATATGAATCAATTAAAAAGGTATAAATGAACAAACAATGTTCTTTGCTTTAAAGGAGGATTGATGTTGCTTTCCCATTTGGCAAGGACCACATGTCTTGTCTCCAGAAAACTTTAGCTTGGGAAGACCTTCCTTTTGATAAGCTTTACAATAGATCCATGCTTGCATGTCCAAGCCTTCTATGCCATCGCTAAGTTTCATTACTAAGAGACATAAGACACTTAAAAGATTGGTTAGCCAAATTGTCTAAGTTAATTAGATAGATATTGCCTTTCCTTTCACCCTTGAAAACTACATTTTTATCCACTAAAGTGGTAACTCAACATTCTTTAGGGTCAAAGGTGACTTCATTACCGTTGTCACATAATTGACTTGCACTAAGTAAATTTTGTTGCAAGCCATCAACTAGAAAAACATCATTAATTAAAGAGCAACCATTCTTACCAATGGTTCTAATGCCAATTACCTTACCCTTGGCATTGTTACCAAATGTGACATTACCACCTTCTTTTCCCTTTAAGGCCATGAATAGCTTCCTATTGCTCATCAAGTGCTTTGTGCATCAACATTCCACATGCCAATCATTTGATTCATTAGTGGCTGCCAAACACTACTACACAACACAAATAAATCATATTTTCTTTTGTACCTAAACATATTTTGGTCCTAAGGGGTTAGGTTTTGAATGATCCTCCAATTTGAGGTGTGCCTTTCTGATGTAACAAAAAACATTTATGTGTCCATACTTCATGCAATAATGGCATTGGAGTTTAGACCTATGTGTCTTCCCCCTATGCAATGCCTTGGTATGAGTGGGGGGTTTTCTCATACTAACATGATGTGTGTGAGAGCATGGACATGCATAAATGGGTGTAGGTGTGTATTTTTTGTTTGTATGTGAATTATCATACCTTTTATTGTACATGTAAGCATGATTGGCCTTTTAAGAAATGGGCCTTAAGCCTTATTGCACTTTCCTTTTGCCCTTATGCATGATTGGCCTTTTAAGAAATGGGCCTTAAGCCATATTGCACTTTCCTTTTACCCTTAGGCGTTAGGAGTTTAGTGCCTTGGGCACTTTTCTTTCTAACAACCTCAATACTTGAAGTTTAAGGTGTTGAGGCTCTAATGAATGTAGTTGATAAGGATGTAGAAGAAGAGGCTCCATTGAAGCCTAGACCATGGCTAATCAAGGGAGGTCTTTGTGACACAATGAGTGTATCCAAAACTTCCTTACCCTTATAAAACTTAGAGATAAAGCTTCTAAGCTCAATGACTTCTCCTTTTAAAAAGTCATTCCCTTTTCTTGATGAACCTAGCGAAGAAGATGATTTGGAAAGATTATCCATTGACTTCTTAAGTTCTTCATTTGAAGCTCTCAATCCACTTACAAAGCTATTAAGGGATTTAAATTCATCCTCTAATTTATTGCATTTCTTCTTATAAGTTTTCATTTCTGACTTATATTTGTCACATTTCATGGTGAGAACTTATAAAAGCTCATAATCTACATAATCTAAATCATCATATTTAGAATAAAAATGAGGTGAAGAGCTAACCTCATTAGGAGAGCCCTTTTGAGCCATGTAGCATATGTTAACAATCTCTTCTTCTTCATCATCTTCACTTGAGCTATCATCCCAAGTGGCTTTAAAGTTCTTCCCCTTCTTTTTGTCCTCTTTCTTCTTCTTCTTTAGCTTGGGGCTATCATACTAGCAAGTGACATCATTTGATCTCTCTTTGGAAGTTGTAGTTTCTTTTTTCAAGTTCCTTAATTCTTTTCTTCTTTTAATAAGCTCCTTGGTGCTTCTATAGAGCATTTCAAGTTCTTCCTTCTCCTTGCCACTCTCCTATTCACTTGAGGCCATTTTTACTTCCTTTTCCTTTAACGATGATTTAAGTGCCAAGGTCTTTTTTTCTAGTTTTTTAGATTTCTCCCTTTGACCTCTCATTCTCTTCATTTCTTCATCCTTCTTTAAGGCTAACTCATAAGTTAAGAGTTTGCCTATTAAGACATTTGTTAGCACCTTCCCTATTTTCGGGTTAGACTCTTAGATACTGCACACTCTAACACTAAAATTCTTAAGAGGTAAAGATTTCAGAATTTTGTAATTTACTTTATGATTTGTGAGAACCCTACCAAACTTCTTCATGTTGGTGACAATAGCTAGGAGTCGATTTGTCATATCTATTCTGTTCTCTTCCTCCTTCATCATGAATAGCACCCACTCAGTCACATACATCTCAAGTTGGCTCGATTTCACCAAGGTGGTGCCTTCATGATAGTTCTATAATGCCTTTCAAGTACCATGAGCAATTTAGCAATGTTGAACCATTCCAATTTCTTCTATTGAGAGATAACTTATAAGGATTGCCATGGCTTTTTTATTTTTTGCCATTGCATCTTTTATGTGCTTCAACCCATTCTTCTTTAGGGATTAACTCCTCACTCCCATCTACCACTTTAGTGGGTGGCCTCCACTCTTTAACAATAATATCCTATAGATCCACCACATCAATATCTAGATAGATCTTTATCCTATACTTCCAATTAGTATAGCCTGCTCCATCAAAATAAGGCTTGAAGTGGGTGTGGCTTCCTTTTTGTGCCATGAGCTTTATTCACACAATTAAGGTTTTTTGTGAGATTCGGCTTAATACCACTTGTTGGGCTAATGCACCAATAAGAAGGATTTGAATTGGTGGCTATTTTTAGAATTAAAAAGGAGAGTTTAAGTGTTTATAAGGTGAAGAAGAAACACAAAAGTTTATAGTGGTTTGGGTATTAATAAACCTTATGTCCACTCCCTAATTCCTCACAATTAGGTATTTCACTCCACTAAACTAGTGTTTCCAAGCTCACACCAAACTTCTACAACTTGTGTTTATGGCTCACACAAAAACCTTACAACTTGTGTTTTCTAGGTTCACACACCAACCTTTGTCAAGTGTTTTGTATAGGCTCACACTTTAACCTCTTACAAGACTTTTGAATCTAGGCTAACTCTCAACGTCCTATAATGGCATTTATTGCTCACACCTAATAATCAATAACACATAAATGAGAATGAAAGATTGAGTAGCAAATTGGCAAGAGCTTGGTTACAAATTAATGAATTCTTTTGCATTTACATATGTTTGGTGGAGTATTTATAGCCCATATCCACCAAAGAGGTGTTACTCTAAAACTATCAACAAATTTCCAAGCTGTGTTAGGCATATTTTGCATTAAATGCTTATTAGGCTAAAGTCACGGTCGCTACTGCCATTTCGTAGTCATGAATTTCCAATTTGCCCTGAGGAGCTGAAAATTGCAGCAGAGAACCCTATTTTATATCTAACGACTAGTCCAAATGGCAGTTGTCCATTAGTTATCCAAGAAATGTAGCCATTGTCTACTTGCTTCTCAAAAGTCACGATAGCGAGTTGTCTTTTCGTTGGGTGCGACTGAGACTGTAAATTCCTTTATTTGATGTGAAAATTATAGGTTTTGATTCGCGGTCACTACCATTAATTCGTTCTCATGATTTTTTTATGTTCAACAGTTACCTTGGGCAGTTGTGCGTGTTGCGGCTATGGCTTTGGTTCCCTCTTTTGCCACTATGAAATTCACAGTAGTGAATCTAGACGCGACACCCACCGCGAATTCCACTATGACTTAAGCTCACTTCCTTTGGCTAAGTTGCGGCTGTGAAATTGCCCACAATTTCTCTAGCCTAGCTTCATCCATCCTTATGACAAATTTGCAATTGTGATTTAGGATATACATATCCAGAATTTGGATGAACCTCTCAAAGTTGAAGATTTTGAATTCCATCCAAGTTCCAATGAAAAAGGTAACTTATAATCTATAAAACAACACTTAATAAAAGTGTTAGAACTGATCAATCTCTATTGTCATGATCAAAAGAGGTTCATGACTTAAGTTTAACCAACTTAGTCCAACATTCTTTGAAAAGGATTTTCACTAGAATGAAAGGACCATAACTTAGCTTTATTTATAAGAGCCAAGGTGAAAGGGAATAGAACACCATGTATGATGATCAATGTTGGTTATAGGATTAACATTTGCCCTTTAAAACTATTATACAAGTTTGGTGTATCAGAGAAGGATTTAGAGGCTTTGAACTGCATTATTTAGGCCAATGATGACCTTAAAAGGCTAGTTATTAGAGTATTCAAAATTATGAATAAAAATAGGGTTTTAAATATAGTGTTGGACATCCCTATCACATTTTCACTGTTATTAGGGCATCATCTGTTAGGAAAAGTGGCATCCACAGTCCATCAGAAGGTCAAGATCCCTTACAAAGGGGAAATAGTGAATTTGTATGAAAGCTAAGGAAATTGTGCCAGCATTGAGCATGGTTATCCCACATCTTAGAGGATTTTAAGTTGCTAGGGTTATAGATAAGTAGGTTGACCTATAAGTGATGGGTAGCATGATGAATACGAATTTTTTGCAAAGTCAAAGATTATGGAAGAATTATACAGATTTATTAGAGTTTTTAGAAAATCTAACTCATACAATATGAAAGAGGCTTGTTTATTATAGGAAAGGAATAAAACTAGAAGTAAGAGATCCGCATGCACCTCTATTTGATTTTTTCATGTAAGAAGGAGAAGTAGTTAAAGAGATTAAGGAGGAGACTATAAAAGAAGATGAAAAACCGATAGATGATGATACCATGAATGATCTTAAGAAGGCATTCTTTCAAATTGGATTTAGAGAAATATGTTATTAGAGTTACTAAAATTCATAACATGAGGCAAATGAGAAGAATAAGAAGAAGAAGGAAAAGCATGTTGTAGAAGTAGAGAGTACCCTAGAGTCAGATAATCCTACAGTCTTATGTAGCCCATACACCACATAGCCATGGAATGACAAGTGGAAAATGTCTAAAGATGAACATGCGAAGTACCTAATGGACTAATAGTCATGAATAATAGGTAAAGACCCCAAGAAGTAATCTGATTTAGTGAATCAAGATGTGCCTCTTATAGATCTAGAATGGGAATATATGGAGATGTATAAATTCACTGAGGTGACATATATGAGGTTAAGCTTGGCTGACATTAAGCATCTGATTATCAACTCCATTGAAGATGTAAGAAGTGGTGCTAAAACATAAATTAATTAGACTGAGTTAAATAGAGTGGTACTATAGGAGAATTTTATGAAGATTGAGTTAGAAGATGGCAAAATGATGTAAGATTTTGAAGAAGTGGTGAAAGTTTAGCTAGTACAAAAATAAAGACATAAATGTGTTCTAAGCAAGTCAGTGATCTGAAGGTTGCTCTTGGGGTAACTAATGAGAAGAAAGTTGAGGTGGAAGAGTAAACTGATGTTGAAGAGACTCACGTCGATCGCCAAAAGAAGTTACTTTTCTAGACACCTTTGATGTTCTTTTGTCTAGCCTCTTCAAAGATGATGATGTATTTATTTCAAAGTTTAAGGTAATAAATGATAAATTCTCTTACTTGTGTGATGTGTTCCCTGATGTTAGTATGCATAGCATGCATCATTTCATGAGCATTTTTAATATTATTATGTGCATACCACTATATTTAATTTTAGTACACAAGAAAAATTCAAAGATCTTGCTCATTGCTAGTGATGTCATATTAGAATAATGATGAAAATTTGAATAGTTACTTTAGAAATATTAAAGGTTCTTTACTTGGACGCATGAGGATATGCCAGGGTTGATTGAGATATAGTTGAGCATAAAATTATGATTTACCCATATATAAGGTCAATAAAGCAAAAGCTTAAAAGAATGAGACAAAAATGGGCTCAGATAGATAATGTGGAAGTGGCAAAGCTATTGAATGCCAAGTTCTTAGAGATAGTTGACTATCTAAAGTGGCTAGCCAGTATAGTACTAGTTCCAAAGAAGGATAGGAGAGTAAGGATGTGTCTTGATTACAGGGACTTGAGCAAAACTTGCCCCAACGATGATTTCCTTTTATTCCACATTGACATGTTATAGATAGTGGTAAAACATGTGTTATGTATTCTTTCATGGATAGATCTTAGGCCATAACTAAATACTCATAGTTGAAAACAACTTTCACTATAAAGTGGGGAATGTATTATTACAAGGACAGATCTTTTCGATTTAAAAATACATATAAGCAAATGGTGACTGCTCTATTCCATAATCTGATCCACAAGAAACTAAAAGTGTACATGGATGACATGCTACTGAAGTTTGAGAAAAGGGAAAGGACACTTTGAAGCCATGAAGAAGTTTCTAAAAAGGGTTGATCAATATAACTTGAGTCTAAATCATAAGAAATATGTAATTGGGGTTACGCCTAGAAGGGTGGCGGGGTGGATTTGGAAATTGTAAAGGCTATTCACAATATGCCTTTACTGAAGACAAATAAGTAAGTTTGATGTTTTTTAGGTTGTCTTTAATACATTAGCTAGTTCATAGCAAGACTCACTCTTACTTGTTAGCCAATCTTTAAACTATTGAGGAAAAACTAGTAAGTGAAATGGAATGAACAATGTCAGAATGCTTTTGAGAAGAAAAAAGTAGTACTTAACTAACCTACCAATGTTGAAACCTCCCAAGCCAAGAAAGCCATTAATTTGTATCTTAATTTGTACATAATAGTGGAAAAGAGTTCTATGGTGGTAATATTGGTGTCAGAAGATGAAGCAGGGAATGAGCACTTCATGTATTATCTTAGTAAGAAGTTGTTTTTTTACAAATAGAGGTATAATTAGATAGAGAATATGTGTTTGGCATTGATTTGGGCCATAAAGAAGTTGAGGCTTTATTTCTAGTCATAATCTATTAAATGGTTATAAAGCTCAACCTAATCAAATATTTTCATGAAGCTCCTTCCTTGGTTAGAAAATTGACAAAATGGCCAATACTATTGATAGAATTTGACATAAAAAAAATGAAACTAAGAAGGTGATCAAGGGCTAAATAATTGCCAAATATTTGGCCTAGTAGCCTCTTAAAAAGGAAGGATTCAAACTTCTTTAGTTCTCATATGAAGGATTAAGAGCAATTAAGCCTAAACATTGGAGGATGTACTTCAATGGAGCGATGAATAAGAAAAGAGTGAGCATAGGCATAATTTTGCTATCACCAAAAAGAGAGCTCTTCCCTATGGCCAAGAAACTCGACTTTAGGGTGACTAATAACATGGCTAAGTATGAAGCCTATGCATTTGGGTTGGAATCTTTGATGCAAAAGAGGGTAAAGGTGGCTAACATTTTTAGGGATTCATTATTAGCCATCTATCAAATAACCAATGAATGGGAGTTAAAGAAAGAACATTTGGGCCTATATTTAGAACACTTAGAAAGATTAACTTAAAACTTTTAAAGGATCATATTTCACTATCTGTCATGAGAGGAAAATGTGATGACTCTAATCCTTATGTGGGATAGGCTAAAGAGGATGCCAATGAGGCATTGATCACACTTAGGTCCATAATGCCATGCTACATGGATTAATGTGTAATGCAAGTGCCAATAGAAAATCCTCGATGACACTACAATGTGTAGAAGTACTTAAAAAGTGTAGAAGTACCTTGAAGGGGAATGAAAAGAAGGATAGGGACATGATTTAGAGGCTAGCATTTGATTCATAGTTTATAATGGCATGATGTACAAGTGGATGCCGAATGGGGTTCACTTGAGATGTCTAACATAAGAGGAGCAAGTAAAGTCATGAAAGAGGTTAATGAAGAGATTTATGGCCCCCACATGATTGGAAAAGCCTTAGCTAGGAAAATCTTGTAATAAGTGTCAAGTCATGGTAGCCTCAATCATCTGCCTCGAACATAATTATAGAACTTGACTTCATCATTGCCATTTACAGCTTGGGGTATTAATGTGATTGGAGGAATCGAGCAACTTCTAATAAGGGGGCATAAACACATCATGGTAGTAGTGGAACACTTTTTGAAGTGGGTGGAAGCTGAAGCCTTCAGTAAGTTGAGGGCAAAACAAATGGTTCAATTTATAAAGAAGAATATTATTTATCATTATGATGTGCCACATGACACAGTGATGAATAATGGAGTACACTTTCAAGTTGAGGTCAGGATTATTTTGGAAAAACACAGAGTAATCCATCACATGTCATTACCTTAAAGACCATAAGCTAATAGGGCAGTTGAGGTAGTAAACAAGGATGACAAAAATATCCTTGCCAAGGTAGTGGAAACTTATAAGAACTGGTCAGAAAAGTTGCCCTTCGAATTATAGAGGTAAGAAATCATAACTAGAACGTTAACGAGAATGACACTACATTCCTTGGTATATGGGATGGAGTCGAAATGGAGATAAAGTCAATATGTGTATTAGTTAAATTCCATATTCTTGAGTATTAATGGATGAAAAATTAGTTCAAAAAATTGTCCCCATTAGATGATAAAAGGTTGAAGGCTCTCTATCACATCCAATTGTATCAAGCCAGGGTGTCAACAATTTAACAAAAGGGTTAAGGTTAGCTTGATAAGAGTTAGTGATCTAGTGTTGAAGGCAATCAAACCATAAATTAAGCATCCTTGAGGAATGTTTAGGCTAAATTGGAAAGGTTCTTATATGGTCAAGCAAATTTATTTAGGCGGTACTATGAAATTATCAAACATAGATGGAAATGAGTTCTCTAACCTATGAACTTAGGCAAGTTGAAGAAGTACTTTTGTGTGTGGCAGTGAGAAAAATAGGTAAGTTTGCTAGGTCAAAAACTTAAAAGGGTGGCATAGACAAAATTAAGGTATAAAAAAATAAGTAAAAAGAAAAAATAGAAAAAAAAGTAGTCCATTAAGCCGAAAACCCAAAAGGGTGGCTTAGGCAAAAATTATGACATAAATAAATGTAAAAGAAAGAAAAAAGTAGAAAGAGTATGAATAACCACTAGAGAAGTCTATAATAAGATTGTAGAGTGAATGGCTATAACTAAGGGACAAAGGTGAAGAATAGGGAACTGACAAGATGAAGGCATTGAGTAAGATAGTCAAATGATATAATGTGCCATTATTACAAATAATGACCATGCATTTAATTAATATGTAATATGTGAAATGTAATGGTTCATGATTAAGCATAATATTAAAAGAGATATATTTGCATAATTAAAGTAGTCTTTTGGCAAACATTTCTTTAAACTAAAATGAAATATAAAAAGTCTTTTCCATTTGATATTGTGAATGTTTGATGGGTTCTAACATATTATACTAGTCGTCACATAACCAAACCTCAAAGTCAGCATCTTCTAAAGAAGTAGGCCTAACTAGAAATATGTAGTGGATATAACAGCTGGCCCAGGTAGCCTCAACATTTTCTAGAAAGTGTTGGGTCAAAAGTCCCTAGATAAAGGATGAAAGAAAACCTACTGCATCATGTACGAATCCAAACTGGCGACAGACTTTGGATGGATCATAAAAAGTGGTTGATGTTAAACCAAGATTATACAGTCTCTATAAGTTCTTAAGTTAACCCTAGTAAGCCTCCACCAAGGATAGGTCTAACGAATATTAGAAATGATGATGTGAGACAGCCACTCAACCCACTCCACTTTTGTGTTAGCTAGCCTCAATAGATTGAATGATGTTGTGGGAAATAATGCTTAACATCCACATTTAAAGTTGCCAATAAGCCCAACTTCTCTTACAATCATATATAAAAAAAAGAGAGCTCATTAGGTAGAAAACTCAAATGGGCAGTTTAAGAAAAAATGAGCAGCTCGTTAGATTAAAAACCTACAAGGACAGTCTAGGTAAAAGTTAAGGCAATAAAATAAAAATAACAATAATATAAATAGAAAATAAAAGGTTGTAAGAAAAGGATGAAACCTAAAGCAACCATGAGCTTCTAAAGAAAAAACTACTGATATCAAGTAACACACTGTCTAGACTTATAATAGTTTCACTAAGAATTAAAAGGATGGGTGTCTTTCAAAGCTCAATCCCTTCAATAAGAGGTAAGATCTATAAATTTATTTCCCCATCATCCCTATGTAGCAGAAACTATCCCATCAAGATGGTCAAAATGATGCAGGCCTGTGCTACCTGGGCATGGCCCCTAAAAGGATGAAAGGTAAGAAAGGGAGACATAAGAATATTCTCCTCTTATAGTGTGTATGTGGGTACCTTATCATCATTCGGATATGCGGGCAATTCATATCTGGTAAAGCAACCTGATTAGTGCCCATGATTTGACAGTCGAGGATGACATTAAATTCTTCTAGCAGGGGGCATATCTTAGTGTTGCCAAAGTGGAAAGAATGGATAGTGGAATCCCACAAATCACAGGTAGCCTTGAGAAAATCCAAGTTGAGTCGGATAATGGAAATGCATTGGAGGGCTTTAAAACTCGCCCAATGCAAATTAGACCAACTCTGGGGTAGGAAAGACTCCAAAAATGCCTTAGCCATATTGTGAAAGGCACAAATGGCAAATATAGACAAGAAAATTAAGGAAAGCTTATTTATAAAAGAAAAAAAGGTGAATAATGCATGATAATTATGTGTAAAAGTACATGTCTATACAAATAACTTAAGATGTCGATACAAATAATTAATATGCTATATAATGTTTGTAGAACCAATTACTGGGTTGTACGAATAAGCTCTCTAGTTTGTAGAACCCATTTTTCCTAAAGGAATATAGACATAATCTCTTTTGCACTTTAAACTTTTAGATCATCCTAAAACTATTTTAAGGACCATGTACATACATAAATAAGCAAGAATAACATAACTATACATTCAAAGAATGAATTTAAGGCTGGAATCAAATTATGGATATATATTGAAGGAATTTTAGAGTCCCATAAAATGGAAGCAAAATCACCTCAAGTTGTATTTTAAAAATCCTAGCTATCTAAGAAAAGCATCTAGAGGAAAAAAAGGCATTTGAAATTACCCAAATATTTGTCCTACAATATCAAAAATATCATCATTGTTTATATAATTTATAGGGAAGAACAAAAAATAAAAATCCTAAAGCAAAACGAATGTTGAGCATCTCAATCGTCCTTTCCCCAAAAGTAGTCTCCTCCTCTACATTTGATGTGACACTCATCAAAATTTGAGGGTTTTGGGGGAGCTATTCACTCGATTTGGGCCTCAGTTACTACCAAAGGCTACTTTGTGTCTCATAGCTCTCAAGTTAGGCACTGGATCATCTCTTATAAGTCATATGAGGGTTAGATAGATAGGATACAAAACACACACAAGCACAATCACAAGCATGCATACATAATTTGCATTTTATTATAAATATGGACCTCTTGAGTCTATTATGTCATCTTCCTCTTCAAGGTAGCAACTAGGTTGGTGCCTTAGCTTGTGTGTAAGGGATCTGAGAAAGAAATATCAACTTAGTGACATATGACCAAGTGTAAGTAAAGTGCACAAAAGTACAAAGAAAAATAACAATACTTATATGGGTGGTATCAATTGGTTCAAAAGTGTAGGATGACTATGTAATGTCCAAAGTCATCATCGACCCAGTCAAAGACGTTGTGCATGACTCAACCATGTTGTCGAGGAAGGGATCCATCTCCCCTACCACTAATGGCTCTAACCATGGGCCTTTTTGTGGCCTCATATAGTAGGGTGTAGGCTCTAAAGGCCTCTACCTAAGGTGTACCATCATCCCTCGCATCCTTTAGCATAGAACCATCCCTTCATCTGCCTCATATAGTGAGAATGAGTGAATTTTCACCTCAGTCATAGGGACCATTTTGTGAGGTGCCCTGACCATTTAGCCTTATAGGCAGTACTACTTATGTCTAGCTGATCACCATTTATGAACCTCAAAGCATGTTGCAACTCTTCACCCTTGCGATCTGCCACCCAAGACATATCGAAAGGTAGATGTTGAGATATAAGCCAAGCATCCAAAGCCTCATGCTATAAAAGGACTCATTCGCTAAGGTACCACTTTTATAATGAGGGTCTTGCCAATAGATGTCATTGGTAAAAGTGACTCTTGGCATTGACCACTTATAGGTGCTATGTATCGGTAAATCCCCCTCTTGTTTGAGCGCAACTATAAAAGGAATAAAAGACCATAATTTATAGTTATAAGTATAAAATCAATATAATGAGTAATGTGAGGAACTAATTGTTGAATCTTTTTATAGGATATGGATATCTAGTGTAAGGTGATGGAGTTTAGACGATTATGCTTGACCTTAATTGATGACTCCTGATGGTGAGAAAAGCCTTACTTATGAAATTATAGGTAGTAATAATCCATATTTGGTAATGGGTTGCCACCCATCAGTAACCTTAGCTCTATGGTTAAAACTTGTCAAGAAAATATGATGTTAATCAAAGATGATTAAAAGGTACAAATAAGTAAATGAAATACAAAGACCTAGAGAGTTACTTATGATGAGCAAACGTCAAGTGCCATCGATGTATAACAAACCTTTGCTGCATCGGTCTAAGAAGTAGTATAGGTATGCTAGTGTAGCGAACCCCTAGTCAAAGTTACCCATAAGCCTTATGTCCTCATTTACTTGTAGTAGGCAGATCTCTACCACATTCGAAGGGTTGGCGAATAGCATCCTCGATAAGTTATAAAGTATGAAGCAATAAGCCATCTAGTCAACCACCTCTGGTGGGCTATCATATATAGCAGCTAGAGTAATCGCCTTCAAGCTTGACCACTAAAAAATGAGACTCCCCTTAGTCTGGGGAACATAATCAAGGACGTAGTGCATGTATTCCAACTGTAACACTAGGCAATGCACGTTAGAGTCAATGTGGAGGGGGAGTAAATCTTGGTCAGAGATGTAAAGTTCTTAGGTGTAATTGTCACCTCACTAATCAGTGACAAGTGGTGTGAGTAATATCCATCCATCTATCGGCCAACACCTACATCATGGTTGAGTTACTTTTTGAGGCAATGTCTAGTAGCATCTTAAGGGATAATAGAAGACTAATCTCCTTTAAATGAGTGATGACACAAGGATATAGCTCCCTTAACCAAACATCGATTGGGTAAACAACTTCGCCTCCCTTATTGAAGGAGACATCACTTTACAAGTAATAAGAGATGAAATCTTAAAACTCTTACGTTAAAAAACAAACAAAACATGCACAATAAGGATGAGAGGGATTAAAGCAATAAAAAATAGTTGTAAATAGACATTCCAATCAAGGGATAATGATTATTCAAGCCAAGTAATGCAAAATACATAAATCCAAGTAATGATCTTAGGTATAAAAAATACATAATTTCATGAATAAAAAAAATTTCATATTCTTCCTATGTGCAGGTATTTTATGGAGTCTAATAAAAATAAAAGATGAAAAATAATTTGTGAAATTTCATGAAAAATTATGAAAATTAATTTGTCCAAAAAACTTTCACAAAAATCTTAGACTCGGTTCAGTTGTTATGCATATGGGATTCATAAGGCTAACACAATCTAGTTCCAAATCAGTGGCAAATTCACAAAATAATAAATTGGAATAACAGAAAAATTATTCTAGCTCATAGGTACATGTTTCAATTCCTTATGAGTTACCCTATAAATTAATTTTGACAATTTTTGCATAGATTTCTAGAGGTCAACACAAGCACACAAGTCAAGATAGCTAATTAATTGGTAGGCAGCAAAATAAAAATCCTAACATTTAAAGGGTAAGTGCCCTATGCCTAGTTTTTAATATTTTTAACCTAACATAATGTTCGCATGTAGAAGGGAATTTAAAGGCAATATCTAAAATCTATAGTGTTGAAAGCTAGAAAAATAAATAAAATTTGAAATAGAAAGAGGAACCTACCATGCTAGAGGCAACTCCCGTTAAGTGGTAGTACATGTCATACACCATTGGAGCCTTACAACATGCCTTGAAACCCTGTGGCCTAATCTTTAGTGTCGCACATGCCAAGGGAGAAACTTTAGGGAAACCCCAAACATATTTCATTTGCCCTAACACATTATAGATGGTTGTGTCGCCTTCAGGAATGTTGGTAGCGTCAATCATTGGAGCATCAAAGTCTGCCATCGTAAAAAAAAATCAAGAGAAAAGGAAACCTTAGGAAAAGTCTAATTTTAGAGAGAATTTTAATAAGAGACAGCAGAGGAGAAGTACAAATGAGTCTTAAAGCTACCAACCCTTATATAGGAGAGCCTATCTATATTGACAAGTATTGTTTGTACAGTTGACTAATGCCCTCTATATGGGGCAAAATAGTTATTGCTTTGTTTCTACATATGGGCTTCATTAAGTTAGCTTTAGACAAAAGAAACATGTCTATACATACCATTAAAAGTTAGTAGAGAAAGAAAAGGAAGGTTTAAGGAAGAATTACCATACTACCCCCTAAGTACCATCAAAGCTCTTAAAAGTAGCTTTGACCTCCAAATTGACTATCAAATTATCAATTTACCCCTAAACTATTAGAATTAACTCTTTTGAGGATGCCCGTATGGCTTTTAGTCATAAATTCATTCTAAAAAAGACTAGAAGGGCTGCTATGGTATAAGATACAACCTTGACATGCCAGAAAGGTGAATGCAATATAAAATTATTCTAAAAATTCTTTAGAGCCAAATCCCCTAGCCAGAAGATTTAAAACACTTTTAACATATTCAAAAACATTAGTAGCTATAAGAAAGCTACTATAAACATATAAAAACACCCTAACACCTGCTAGAAAGTTGTTAGAATAAATGTAGTACCTGCTATAGAGCTGCTAAGACCTTAATACCTATTAAAAAGCTGCTAGGACACTTAGCACCTGCTTGAGAGCTTTTATAGGCATAAAGGAATACACAAGTGCAACCTCTTCCCATTTATAAATGCCCCTAATTAGAGAGAGAGGGAGAAGTTCAAATGGAACATCCTCAACCCAAATCATATCATTTTAATTATTTTATATTTGAATATATGCATTACATGGCATAAGCATGGAAATAACACTTACATTATTGCATTTGAATATGAATATGATGTTTGCATAATGGCATGGCAAATTATCATATGTTCTGTACATGTTATAGTATTTTAAATAATGGCAAACTTATTAGAAGTATATGGAACATAGGAGGTTTAGTAGATGAATAGAGGTGATGAAAAAGTGAAGAAGAGGGACTAAAATAGGAAAATTGAGGTTCTAACCAATAGGAACAAGCCACCAATATTTTGTCATGTTAAGGTGGGTATACAAATGGAATTTTTATGCCTTTAGGGGTATATTAGAGAGGAAAAATATGAGGGGTAGTAGAAGAAATAGAGAGCTAAGGAAGAAAGAAAGTAAATAAGAAGAAGAAGAAACAGAAGAAACAGGAGAAGAAAAAAAATAAGAAAAAGAAAAATAAGAAGAAAAATGAGAGGGAAAAGAGTGAGCTACCTAGGACGGAACCCTAAACTTTTCTAGTTATAGGAAAGAGAAAAATGATTTTATCTTCTTCTCACATGAAATTTCTCCCACATGACATGTTAGTCATGCATGGTTAGTCAGAATTAGGGAGTATTTGAGGTAAAGCTCATTGAAATTCAAGAGAAATAGGGGTGATTATGTTGGTTTTATAGTTAGAGAAGATTTTTGTAACCATGATTTCATAACAATAAAAGAGGAACTAGGGAAATTGTAAACTGTAAAAGTTGTAAATTTATGCCGCTCTTAATTTAGAGTGTGTGAAGAATTATGGCTCATCCATTAGTACTGGTTCACAACCTACCAAAATCTTCTCAATTTGGTTGTTTTCATATATTTTGATGACTTTATGTGCTGATTTAGACAAAGTATAAAATATGAAATTTTTAGGGTTATATCCTCTCGAAAATACTTATAATGCAATTTTGCTTAATTTAATGTGTGGAAAGAGATATAGCTCTTTAATTGTGATTGACCCTGAACTTGATAAAACCCGTTTCATCTTTTAGTTTTATTTTTTTTAAGAATTTGATGGCCATAAAATGGGAATTTGGTGATGTTACAAACTTTAAATTTGTATATTTATTTCCATTCTACCTCTCTATAAAATATTTTTTCCAAATATATCATGGTTAATGAGATATTGCTCCTTTATTATGACTGATTCTCAATGTATTGAAACCTGTTTGCCCTGATATTGGTCATTTATTTTTTGACTTCATAGACTAAATTAGGCAATGTGTAAAAACATAAAAAGTGTTCCTTTATGTGTTTTGTAATCTCTAGTAAATCCATTTTGCATTTGGATCTATATAATTTGAGATATACCTAAGAATATAAGACCTACTCAGACTGAGATGACATTGAAATAAGAAAATTTTTAAAATTGACCATAAATTATAGTCCATATTTTGAATTGAATTTTGGATATGTTATACCCATATATGTCTATTTTTATTGAAAAAAGGAATCAGGTCATTTGGACTTTTGAGCCAAAAGTAATTATAGAAATAGTCTACTAAGTTTATGATATTTCACTAGAGCATTTTTGCATAACAAGATGAAAATCTTACTTTATCATCATGGATTGATTTAGTCTATTGAAATAGGCATTTGAAGCATTAAAGATAATATTGGGAATAAGCCACAATCATCCATGAACTTAATAGCTTAAAGGAGGAAGTAAGTAAACAACAAATTGTACTAAACATGTGATTGGTTAAATGCCATGAATATATACTCAATGGAATGAAATGTTGTTTAATGAGATTATATTGATGAATACATTGATGAAAGGATTATTATACTTTTGAATTATTTATTTTCATGAGACGTTGAAAAATTATGACTTAGGCATTGAAAAATTATGACTCTTAAAAAATTGTTATATGATCTGCGAAAGTTTATGGGTATTGTTATTAGTTGTTATATTATTGGAATTTTGTTGGATTTATAGTTGATCTAGTGAAAAGACTAATACTTGATGTTGTTAAGCAAATAATAAAATCTCATAGCTTATGTAGCAACAATACATGATAACCTATGTGGTAACTAAATATGATAGGTTGTGTGATAGTAACATTTGATATCTTGTGTGGCAATGATATTTATAGCCTATGTGGCAACCAAATATGATAGCCTATATGGTAACAACATTCGATAGTCTATGTGGTAATAGTATCTATAGCTTGTGTGATAACAATATATAACAACCTGTGTGGCAAAAACATTTGATAGCTCGTGTGGCATTAAAGAGTAAAAATTCTTTATTTCGTGCATGGATATGATGATATGTTATTTATATTTAAATGTTTGTTATGTTATTTGAGATTGAAGTATCAGTATGTGTTTACTTAATGAATATTCAAGCTCACTCCTTTGCATTAGATTTTCTTTTAGGAAGAGTAGACTAAAGATTGCATCCAATTTGTATTTCGTAGTTACTTTCAAGCAGTCTAATAGAGGTTGGGCTAGTTTACAGTCTATTAGTATTTTGGTTTGTTTAGCCATGTATATTTTGTTGTAAATAGTTACTATATTATGAAATAAGATAATAGTGTGAAAAGTAATCGTAGGGAGGTCTTTTAATGATAATGGATGGCATGAGAAAATTTTAATGATATTGTGTCACTTTAATATTCCATGTCTTATGAATGAGTTAATGTACCTATTTTGGGAATGATTAGTAAATGGGATGTCACATTTTAGTAGTTTCAGAACGAGTAAATGATTCTATAGACATGTGTAATACGAATATGTAGACATGTGTAATATGAATATGTTGTATATGATATTTACATTATGTTAATACTTACATGCATTGACATAAAGGAGTATGGATGCACCTGGTAGAGTTCATATTGGCCTAGAGGATAGAGATGAATTTGTTGATGCACGTGAGCATGTTGCAGAGAATCTTGAGATGTCAGGAAATAATCTAGTTATGGATGTAAACCCCATAACTATCATATAATTTGCTGAGATGATGAAAAGATTTATAACACAACTTATATAAGACCTGCCATAAACAAGAATTATGATAGATAGAGAAAGCAAAGGGCAATTGACTTTGAGGGCACTATAGATCCTGTTGAGGCCAAGGAATGGCTTAGAAGAACTGAGAGAATCTTAAACAAGCTTGAATGCACCCCAAAGAAAAAGCTAAAGTATGCAACATCTTTGCTTCAAAAGAATGCCTTAGATTGGTAGGAGAGTATCACAGGTAGTATTGCTCAACCATTGACTTTGACATGGGATGATTTTCTAAGGCAATTTGCAAATAAATACACACCAATAATACACTTAGATAAGAAGAAGATGTAGTTTTTTCAATTATAGCAAAATGATATGAAAGTGGCAGATTATGTTGTACAATTTGTTAAACTCCCAAGATATGCCTTAGAGTATGTAGCTATAGAGAAATTGAAGAGCCAAAAATTTGAGAGGGGACTGTGGTTAGAAATTTGGGATCAATTAGTAGTCAAGCTAGCCAATTATACTACATTATTAGCAACATCTATTTGAGATGAGAAGGTGATCCAAGAGAAGAATGCAATTGAGGCAAAAAGAAAGAGAAGTTACGCATAGTGAAGTGGAGAATCAAATATAGTAATAAAAATAGGTGGTTTCACATCATCTAGGGGATTGGGATTTTAAGGAGTTATTGGTAATCAAAGTGGCAAAGGACAGAGTCAGCCTGGTAGATTAGTATCAGTGTCATCAAGTAGAGGTGGCTATGGTAGTTTTGAAGGTTCAAACGATATGAGAGGACCAATGGGCATAATGGGTAGAGGTGTAGCACTAATTTGTACTAATTATGGAATAACTCATTTTGGAAAGTGTTAGGGACCTAAAAGGCTTTCTTGCTATACTTGTAAATAGCCAGGTCGTATGAGTCGAGATTGTCTAATGGTAGTTTTGACTAGACGGGAATCTTAGGTAGTTGGGCAAAATAATGTTGGAGAGAATGTCCATGACACATGTAGAGGCAGAAGGTGAGGTAAAGGTTAATGAGGGCATGGTGGAACAACTTCAGTTTTTGGTAGTCGACAGGCAACCCATACTTAACCACAGGTTAGAGTTTATGCTATCACTTGTCAAAAAGCTCTAACAGCTCCTTAAGATGTTTTTGGCACAATTTCTATTTGTGATTTAGATGCTTATGTTTCGATAGACGCAGGATCCATGTATTAATTTATGTCTTCAGAATTTGCATCACTAGTGCATGCTATAGTTGAATAATTAAGATATGATTTAGCTGTGTTGATGCCTTTTGGAGGCAGTATAATTATAAATAAAGTATGTAAAATTTGTCTAGTGTTAGTGTGTGGTGTTGTATTGCCTACAAATTTGATATTAATGAACTTTAAGGAATTTGATGTTATTTTAGGAATGGACTAGTTAGTAAAACATCATATAGTTTTAAATTGTCATACTAAAGAATTTATGATCATATCTTAAAGACAACTAAGATTTATATTTGTTTGGGAGCACAAAACTTTTCCAATTTGTTTAATCTAAGTTATCTAGGTTGTTCAACTAATAAAAAAAATGTTGTGATGCATTTCTAGCTAGTGTGGTGGACGCTAGTGTTCCTAGTTTAGGTTTGGTAGATATTCCTATAGTGACAAAGTTTCTAAAAGTATGTCCTGATGACTTATCGAGTTTGCCATCGCATAGAGAAGTTGATTTTAATATTGAGACCTTGCCAAGAGTGGCACCTATTTCTATTGCACCATGTCAAATGGTAATAATGAAACTGCAATAATTAAACAAACAATTAGAAGAGTTATTGCCAAAAGGTTTCATTCGACCTAGTACATCTCATTGGGGGGCACAGTGTTATTTGTGAAGAAAAAGGATAGGAACATGTGATTGCTTATTGATTATAGGCAACTAAATCAAGTAACAATAAAGAATAAATATCCCTTACCGAAAATTGATGATTTGATTGATCAACTTTAAGGTGCAACAATATTTTCAAAAATTAATTAGAGATATGGGTATTGACAGTTGAGGTTGGTGAGCCGACATTCTAAAAACTATTTTTCGTACTGGGTATGGACACTGTGAATTCCTTGTTATGCCTTTTCAGTTAACTAATGCATCGATAATATTTATGGCATTAATGAATCGTGCCTTACAACAATATCTTACTTAGTTTATGATTATATTCATTGATGACATTCTTATATACTCACAAAATCAAGAGGAGAACAAGCAGCATCTGAGTATTATATCATATATTAAAGGAAAAAACAGTTACATGCCAAATTAAACAAATGTGATTTTGGATGGAACTAGTAGTGTTTTTAGGGCATATTGTGTCCAGACATGATGTTCAACCTGATCCAGTAAAGGTGAAAGCCATTTTTGAATGGGATCCATCTAAAAATGTATCAGATGTGCATAGTTTTCTTAAGTTAGTTGGTTATTATAAACAATTTGTGAAAGGATTCTCCATTATTATTGGGCCATTGATAAAATTTTTAAGGAAGAATGTAGCATTTAAATGGGATGATCAATGTTAGCAAAGTTTTGAGGAATTGAAGAAGAGATTAACTGTTATACCAAGTTTGACATTGCCATAAACAAATGGTCGATTTGTGGTGTACACTGATGCATCAAGATGTTAGGTTATGCATTAATCCCACATGGAAAGGCGATAGCTTATGCTTCTTGATAGCTAAGGCCTCATGAGCTAAATTATCCTACACATGACTTAGATTTGGCAACCATTATCAATGCTTTGAAAATTTAGAGGCATTACTTGGATGGAAAGAAATTTCAAATTCTGATAGATCATAAAAGCTTGAAATTATTCCAATTGAAAGAGAATTGGACCTAAGGCAGAGAAGATGAATAAAATTGTTAAAGGACTATGATTGCACTATTGATTAACATTCGGGTAAGGCTAATGTTGTTGCTGATGCTTTAAGCTAAAAAGCCTTAGATGTTGTTTCTGATATGGTTAGTTATAGTTTGACATCTATGGTTAATCTTCGTATTTTAAATATAAAATTTGAGATTGAGAATGTGACAACTTTAATGGCTACACTTTAGTTAAAAGCCTATGATGTATGATAAAATAAGAGAAGTTTAGAGGAAGGATCCATATTTGCAAAAAATGCTATAAAAGATATAGGGAGGAAAAAAGACTACTTTCTCGATTAGAGATTATGAAATGATAATGATGGGTAGTCAAGTCTGTGTACTAGATGCTGATGGTTTGAGATAAGAGATTATGCAGCAGGCACATAATGCACCATATGTTATGCACCTTGGAAGTACAAAAATTTATAGAAACCTATAATGACATTTTTGGTGGTCAATGATGAAGAAATATATAGTTGAGTTTGTATCAAGATGTTTAACTTGCCAACAGATCAAGACAAAACATTAAGCACTGTCATGTAAGTTGCATCCTTTGTCTATTCTTGTACTGAAATGGGAGACAATTTAAATGGATTTTGTTATCGGTTTGCCTCAGACACAAAAAAGGCATAATATTGTTTGGGTTATTATAGATATACTCACAAAATTTGCAAACTTCTTGCTCATATAACAAATAGATTTTAGACTGGCTAAAATATAGGTTGCTGAGATTGTAAGATTACATGGCATTCCTATTTATATTTGTTAGACTAGGTTGGTGAAATCTAAGTCAAAGGCCTCTTTTTATCTTGAAAATGAAGATTGATAGATACTAATGTCTTATTTAAGTGTTGCTTTTACAATTTTTAAGTTAGGTTGGCATTGAAAGTTCGATGGAAGTCCAAATCTCTAGCATTAAGTAAAACATCAAAATTCATGGTCAGGAACTTATAAATCATGACCACAACCTTTCAACAAGGATAAATGAACTTGGATTATATGAATTCACAGAGCAAATCGTAGGTGCAATCTAACCAAGGAATACTTTAATATCATATAGAGAGATTTGCGGTGGTGTTCATGTTTTAATTCATGACCACGACCAAGTCTACAACTATAACATGCCTAGTGTCAAAGATGAATGTTGGGATATCAAAATTCGTGAGGGCAAAAAACCTATCAACACTACTATTTAAGGAAGTGATTTCTCCTCATTAAACAAAAGGATTTACGGTCCTTGTCACATCCAAGAAGGATCTTAATCATGACCACAACTTTTGGTTAGTTAGACAAATGCAATGTCTATATTACTTAGAACACCACTAACAACATGCCACATTGACTAGCTATTAGAAACAAAATGGGATTTTGTACCACGATTTTGATCTTTCTAGTGCAAATTGAAAATTCATGACCGTGAAATGCTAGTTATGATCGCAAAATTAATCTGACAGATAATTAATGCAAAATCAACCTACCTTACCTTAGAGATTTAGGCATGGTTTGTTAGTAACATCTCTTTGGTAGTTGTTGATTATAAATACTCCACTAAATATATATAAATGCAAGAAAATTTCATGAATTATAGCCAACAATTGTAAATTTACTTCATAACTTCTTTTCCTTTGTATGTGAGTTAATATTGTTGGGTGTAAGCATTAAACAACATTGTAATTGGGTTGGGAGTTAGCCTAGTGGTCAAAACTCTTATAATAGGTTAAAGTGTGAGCCTTTATGAAAAACACTAGAGTGAGGTTTTTATGTGAGCCTTCAAACACAAATTGTAGAGTTGTGTGTGAGCCATTAAAACACATTGTACAAGTTTTGTGTGAGCTTGGAAACACCACTTTGAGTTAGTGAAACACCCAATTGTGAAGAATTGGGGAGTGGACATAAGATTTGTTAATACCCAAACCACTATAAGTATTATGTGTTCTTTCTTTCTACTTCTTTTCCAATCTCAAAGCACTTTATCTTCCCCCTCAATTTTTTAGATTCCCACTAATTCTTCCTCCCTTCTTGGTGCTTAAGGGCCAATAAGTGGTATCAGAGCCAAGTATGAATTGAAGCCTTAATTAATTGTGTGAAAAAAGATCAATGGCACAAGAAGGAATCCATACCCATCTTAAGCCATATTTTGATTGATCCTACTATATTTATTGCAAGTATAGGATGAAGATATATTTGGACAACGATGTGGTGGATCTTTAGGACATTGTGGCAAAAGAGTGGAAGTCACCCACTAATGTGGTTGATAAAAGTGAAGAATTGATTCCAATAGAAGAATGGGTTGAAGCTCACAAGAGATCTAATGGAAGGAACAAAAGGGTTATGGCAATCATTCTTAACTCTTTATTAAGGGAAGAAATAGGTAGGGTTCAACATTGCCTTATAGCCCTTAGAATATGAAAGGCTTTGGAGAACCACCATAAAGGCACAACATTAGGGAAGTCTAACAATTAGAAATGTATTTGATAGAATGAGAGTTATCAGGATGAAGTACAATGAAAGCATCACAAATATGATGAATAGACTCCTACCGATTGTCACAAACATGAAGAAATTTAGAAGGATACTCACTAATCATAAGGTAAACTCAATAATACTTAAATCTTTACCTCTTAAGAAATTCGGTGCTAGAGTTTGCAACATCTAAGAGTCAAATCTAGAGATTGAGATTGTGCAAACTGATGTCCTCATAAGCAAGCTTCTAACTCATGAGCTAGCCTTGAAGAAAAATGAGGAGGTGAAGAAGATGAGAGGGCAAGGGAACAAGAATGACAAAGTAGAAAAGAAGACCTTAGCTCTCAAATCTTCATCCAAAGAAAAAGAACCAGAGGTTGTTTCAAGTAAGGAAGAAAGTGATAAAGAAGAGAATAAGAAACCTCAAGAAAATAACTACTAACCTTAAAAAAAGAATGGGTGAGGTTACATGTTATGAGTATGGCAAACAAGGTCACATCAAGTATGATTGCCCCAAGCTAAAAAGGAAGAAGAAAAGGGATAAGGAGAAGAAGAAGAGCTTCAAAACAACTTGGGATGAGAACTCAAATGAAGACAATAAAGATGAGGAAGTGGCAAATATGTGCTTTATGGCACAAGATGACTCTTCAAATGAAGTAAGTTTTTTACCCCATTCTTATGAAAATTATGATGAATTCGATGATATAGATGATGAGCTCTTAGAAGCTCTTTGAGATGTGATAAATACAAGTCACAAATGAAAACTTATAAGAAAAAAATGCTCCAAACTAGAGGATAAATTAAATATAAGTCACAAATGAAAACATGATTTTCTAAATGAGTTAAGGACTTTTATTGAAGAACTTAAAAAAATCTATGAAGAGTATTTCTAAGTATTCATCTTCTCTAAATTAAGAAAGGAAAATGATACCTTGAAAGGAGAGGTAATTTAGCTTAGAAATTCCATTTATAAGTTTCATAAAAGGAAGGGAGCTTTAGATACATTAATTATATCTCAAAGACGTCCATTAATTAGATATGTTCTTAGCATCAATGAAGCCTATTTATCATCTAATCTCCCCTCTCAAGACCTTCATTAGAACTTCAAAACCGTAAACATCTAGTATTAAAGTAGTTGGGAGGAAGAGTGCTCATAGCACTAAGCCACTATTGTCTAAGGGCAAAGGAAAAGCACATCAAGGCTCAAATCCTATGCTTAAAAGGGCTAACCATGTATACATTTACACCAAGAAACATGCTCACCCCAACACACACAGAAAGTTCTCTTCTACTCATAACTATTCATGCATATGCTCACACTTACATCATCATGGTATGAGAAGTACCCTTACTCATTCCAAAACTATGTATAAAATGAAGACTCATAAGTCTAAACTTTAATATCATTATTGCATGAAGTTTGGTCATATAAATATTCATTATCATATTAGGAAAGCTTACCTCAAATTTGAGGACCTTTATAGGCCTAACCCCCTACAACCTAAGTATGCTTGGGTACTTAAACAAAAATGATTTGTTTGTGTTGTATAGGATTGTTTGGTAGCCTCTAGTGAAGAAAATGGTTGGCATATGGATAGTGGGTGCTCAAAGCACATAACGGGCAACAAAAAGCTATTCATGGCTATAAAATGGAAGGAAATGGCAATGTCACTTTTGGAAACAATGCCAAGGCTAAGGTAATTGGCATTGGAATAATTGCAATGAAGCTTGGCTTTGGCATAAAAGACTTGGTCATGCTAGCATGGCGCTCCTACAATGCCTATCAAAAGGAAAGCTAGTGGAAGGTCTTCCTAAGCTAAAGTTCTCAAAAGACAAGACATGTGGACCATGCCAAATGGGAAAGCAACATTTATCCTTTTTCAATGCAAAGAATATTATAAGTACATATAGACCTCTTTAACTTATCCATATGGACTTGATTGGACCTCCTAGGAGTGCCAGTTTAGGTGGAAAATATTATGCATTTGTCCTAGTTGATGATTACTCTAGGTTACTTGGGTATCCTTTTTAGCTCATAGGCATGGTACTTTTGATTCTTTTAAAAGTTTTATAAAAAATGTTCAAAATGAAAAGGGTTACTTCATTTCTTCTATAAGGAGTGACCAAGGAAAAGAATTTCAAAATGAATCTTTGAATCTTATTTTTTAGAGAATGAGATTTTTCATAAATTTTCAACTCCTATAACGCTACAACAAAATGGTGTTGTAGAGAGGAAAAATAGAACACTAATAGAGATTACTAAAACTATGTTCAATGTGTATTCCTTGCCTAATTGCTTTTGGGCTATAACCATCAATACTTCGTGTTACATTACAAATCATGTTTTCAAAAGACCCATTCTTAATAAGACTTCTTATGAGCTTTGGAATGGTAGAAAGCCTAAGTTATCATAACTAAGAGTCTTTAGGAGTAAGTACTACATCTTAAATACCAAGGATAATCTTGGAAAATTTGATTCAAAGACAAATGAAGCTATTTTCCTAGGACATTCTACCTCTATCAAAGCCTATAGAGTTTTCAATAAAAATACTATGGTTGTTGAAGAGTTTATGAATATTTTGTTTAATGAATCTAGTAAACTTGGTCTTAGAAAAGGTTCTTTTGTTGATAATATTGTAGGTGACTTTAAAAAATTGGAGTTACAGTTAACCTCAAGAGAGATGGCTAAAAACCATGATGAAGTCATAACATTAAGAGAAGAAAATGAATACCAACCATAACTAGTCGAAACCTCAAATAAAGATCTTCCTAAGGATTAGAGATTCTCTAAGCATCACCCAAAGGATCTAATCATTGGTAATACTTTTAAGGGTGTAAGTACTTGATCATAACTCAATTCTTTTGATAATAATCTTGCATTTTTTTCTCAATTTAAGCCAAAATCTATTGATGAGGCCCTTGATGATTACAGTTGGGTGATTGCTATGCAAGAGAAACTCAACCAATTTGATAGAAACAATGTATGGGAACTTATTCCTAGACCTAAGAAACATCCTATTATAGGATGCAAGTGGGTGTTTAGGAATAAGTTAGATGAGCAAGGTTTCATTACGAGAAATAAGGCTAGATTGGTTGTCAAGGGGTGCAAGTAAGAGGAAGACATTGATTATGATGAAACCTATGCCTCCGTAGCAAAATTATAGGCCATTAGGATTCTTTTAGCTTATACATGTCACATGAATTTTAAACTTTTCTAAATGGAAGTTAAAAGTGCATTTTTGAATGGTCTCATTGAGGAGGAAGTTATGTTAAACAACCTCTTAATTTTGAATCTCATGTTTTTGCAAATCATGTTTTTAAGTTAAAGAGAGTCTTGTATGATTTGAAACAAGCTCCAAGAGCTTGGTACGAAATGCTTAGTTCATTTCTTTTACAAAATGAATTTGAAAAAGGGAAGGTTGATACAATTTTGTTTGTTAAAAGGAATAATCATGACACACTCATTGTACAAATATATGTTGATGATATCATATTTAATGCTACTAATGAATCTTTTTATAAGGATTTTGCTAAGTGTATGACTAAGGAATTTGAGATGAGCTTGATGGGAGAGCTCAAGTTCTTTTTTGGCCTATAAATCATGCAAACCAAATAAGGGATTTTCATCAACCAAGTTATGTACACAAAGGTTATGCTTAAGACATTTGGCACGAAAGGATACAAAGTAGCAAAGACACCAATCAGTCCTATCATCAAACTAGACAAAGATGAATCGGGTAAGTTTGTTGATGAGAAGAGATATAGAGGTATGATTAGTTCTCTACACTATCTCACTGCCTCTAAACTCGATATCATATTTAGTGTATGCATGTGTGCTAGATTTCAATCTTGCCTTAAAGAATCACATCTCGATGCTGTTAAAAGGATTCTTAAATATTTACATGGCACATTGCATTTAGGTTTATAGTATCCTAGAAATTGATCCTTTAGCCTTATAGAATATTCGAATGTGGATTATGTCAGTAACTTACTATATAGAAAGTGCACTTATGGAACTTGACAATTTATAGAAGAATGCTTAGTGTCTTAATTTAGTAAGAAGCAAATTTTGGTTGGCTTATCCATAGCCGAAGCAGAATATATGGTTGCGGGTTATTGTTGCACCCACGTACTTTAGATGAAATAACAATTAAAGGATTATGGAAAAGTTGTTGATCGCATTTCCATCAAATGTAACAACACTAGTGCAATAAATCTTTCAAAAATTTCATCTAACAATCTAGGAGTAAGCACATTGACATTAGGCATCATTTACTTAAAGATCATGTCCAAAATAGTGATGTAGTGTTGGAGTTTATAGACACTAATCATCAACTTACAGATATTTTCACTAATCCTTTCAATGAAGAAAGGATGAACTTCATTAAGAGAGAACTGGAAATGCTTGATGGATGCTCCTTAGCATGAAAATTGGATCTTTTAGAATGTTATTTGTTTGGTGTATTTTTTTAAATGACTGATTGTTATATTTGATGAATGTGTACTATACTCTTTGGATGTCATAATTCTTTATGCAATTATGCTTCTATATGCCAATTTACATGAATTAAGCATCAATATATTAAGTGGATCACATCTAGAAAGGTTAAAACTTATCTCTTTGTGATTTCATTTCTTACCTCATAATTTGTGATCACTAACTTCACTTTGTAGTTATAGGCACCTGTCAAACTTTCTGTCACCCATCATTTCGCAATCACTATTTCAATTCTCTACCACAATTTTTTTCAAAATTCAAAAGTTTTGACCGTTGACTATTTCGATTTTCAAGGAATTTTTGTTTATTACTCATATTTTTTTGTAATTAGCGATCACAACTTGAGGTTTGTAGTCGTGAATTAGAGTAACTACCAAGCATTAACTGATTTGACTACCAACTAATGGCACCCCCTCATTAATTACCAATTTGACCATTTGTTACCGTTTTTACATTTATTTTTGCCTATTTAAACCTTTATAACAGTATTTTATTTCACTCCTACTCAATCTCTTAATCTCTCTTCATTCTTTTATTTCAAACCTTTAATAATCTTCTCTCATCTCAAATGGCTCCCAAAAAGCTTTACAGAGTAGAGAAAGGAAAGGGCATAGCCTAACCCTCTGGTCCTCCTGCCCTTGATATGGTGAAAGGGATCACCAACAAATAAAAGGACCACTACAAAGCCAATTCATCTAAAATTATCCAACCTAATAAGGTTCCTTAACCTTTCTCCTTGAATCTCTGGGAATCAAGGATGAAATTCATGCCTACCTATCCAATCTATGCTACAATGAGTTTATCTTTAAAAATGAACCAGGCTATGAAGAAATCATTTAGAATTTCATGTGCATGGTCACTTTGATCTGTAAAGCAGAATCTAAAGTAGGTTAGTATAGGTTGATTTTTAGGGCTTTTGGGAATCCTTTCTTTGAGCAACTTTCTAACCTTTCTAATCTTCAAATGGGAGATGATATTCCTTTCATTATATCTGCATTAATATCATTTACTCAGATTTTTGGTCTGATATATCAATTGAAACTAAACATGACCTAAAAATGTTTTTATCCAAATATATTTGGACCCTTCCCAATTGGCTTATTCATTGTATCATCACCTACACTATCAATGCAAGAGGTGATGGCAACAAAAAAGTATCTCACAAGGACCTAGCCTTTCTTTTCTATTTAACTAAGAACAAACCTATCCAAACCAGCTGATACCTTATGGATTAATTGATTCACAAGAGTGCCAAGCCAAAGAACCAATTTCTTCTACCCACTCATATTATAACAATTTATTGATATGTGAGAGCACTCAATAAGGAAATTGAGAAATTCCTCATAAAGAAGTACTTGTCGTCCCATAACTTCCTTGTCTTACCTTACCTAATCAATGCCAAGGCCAAACATTCAAATTCCAATATCTGCACCTTGGGTTCTTTAGGGCCTAAGAATCTAGAAACTTCTTAAGCCTTGAAGAGGAAGAGACTTGTCATATAATAGGATACTAAACTAATTCCACCTACTAGCCTAAGCCCAAAACCAAATCCTCTGCCATCTCTTTCTCCTCAGTAAATAAGTAACTAGACAAAGTTATAAGGATGAAGAAATGGGGTGAGACTCATCAAATACAACATGCATAAACTCCTCTACATTAAGTGTTATCTTGTTAAAGACTATATACCCTTTGTTAGTAGTAAAGTATCCAAGTAAAATTCCTTCATCAAACTTGGAGTAAAATTTGCTAAGGTTGTGTTTAGTATTTAGAATAAAGCACTTGAAACCAAAAACTTTGAAGGATGCAATTTTGGGTTTTCTATTGTTCCACAACTCCTAGGGAGTTTTTTTTTTTAACGAGGGTCTCACTAAAACTATTTAGGACATAACATTAAATGTTTATAGCTTCAGCCCAAAAGTACTTTAGAATATTATGCTCATTCAATATGGATCTAGCCATTTCTTAAAAAGTTCTATTCCTTTTTTCTACCACACCATTCTGTTATGGTGTTCTAGGAGTTAAGAAGTTATGTGAGATTCCATACTCATCACAAAAGTTATGAAACTTATCATTCTTAAACTCTCCTTCATGTTCACTTCTAATAAATGAGATTTTCAAATCCTTTTGGTTTTGAATTCTCTTGTAAAAGGTCTTAAAAGCAATAAAATAATAATCCTTATAAGGGAGGAACAAAACCCAAGTATATATAAAGTAATCATCTACTATTTCGAACATATGATGCATGCCTCTTAGGCCAAATACTCTAATGGCTCTAAATAGATCCATGTAAAGCAATTACAATGGTCTAGAAGAACTTACCTTGTTCTTGGTTTTGAATGAAGATTGAATTTGTTTACCTCTTTGACATGCTTCACAAACTCCTTTCTTTATAAACTAGATTTTAGGTAGACCTTCAATCAAGTTTATTCTCTTCAGCTTATTGAGGAGTTCTAAGCTACCATGTCCTAGCCTTATATGCTAAGTTTTATCTTCATTTACTATAGAGACTAAATAATTTACATTTTGGTTAACTAAAGAATTTAAATCAATTACATAAATATCATGGACTCTTATACCAATGAATAAAATTTTGTTGTCACACATCCTTGACGCATAACATGCTTATGGCTGAAACATAACTCTAATGCCTTTGTCACACAATTGACATACACTTAGCAAATTATGTTTAAGTCCACCAATAGGAAATACTTTATCTAGGATAGGTGAGTCATCATCCTTAACAACTGTACCTATGCCAATAATTTGGACTTTGCCATTGTCTCCAAAAAACTTGTTTCCTTTAATCTTCTCTAATTATGTGAAGAACTTCCTTTTCCTATCATGTGCTTTGAACATCCACTATCAAGATACCACTCTTGCTTTCCAACTTGGGATTTCAAGCACATCTGAAAAACAAAGAGAGTTATGTCTTAGGTACCCAAACCTTCTTAGGTCATAGGGGGTTAAATCTTGCCAACTACTCATCATGCCTTATAGAATGGCAATGATAGGCAATATGGCCATAAATATCATAGTAAAAATAGTCATCATCAAAGTGAGCTAGTGTCATACTTCTAAGTGGAACATGTACATAATGTCTATGAGACTTGTAACTCCATTGAGCAATGTGTTTATGAGTGTTTCTCATGTGAGAAATTCTATTATGTTGTGTCTATATCTGTAATTATGCCAATTTCTATGTCTTTGCACACATTGCCTTTTATGCTTGTATAAATGGTACATATACACATTTGCTCTAAAAGGAGCATGTCTCAATTGTGTGTGAATATGTTGAGACTTACCCTTTATGCCTTTTATCTTGCGATTTCCCTTCTTGGGAACTTTTAGCATGCTTATAGGGTTAGGAACACTATCTTTCTTAGCCCTAACAAAGACTATTTTGAAGGTAGAAGGAACAGTTAAAGTAGAGGCATTGTAGCCTAATCCATGCTTGAAGGATGGGCTCATTTGAACCTCAAGGATGAAGTTTAACTTCTCCTTTCCTTTGGTGGACTTGTTGAGGCTTTTTTTAAGCTTAAGGTTCTCAGTTGTGAGAGACTCAACCTTCTTAACTAGAGTTTCTTGACCCTTAGCATAATCTTTTGAAGATTTGTTCTCTTTTTAAGAGAGGTGGTGTTGGACTTGAGAGTCTCAACTTTCATAGTGAGCTTGATGATTATAGAATACAATTCATCTCTAAAATAGGAATCAAAAGGATTTACCTATTTGTTACCATCACTATCACTTTAACTACTGGATGAGTGTTCAATTGAGGAGTCATCTGATTGCTCCTCAGTTGCTATAAGATAAAGGTTAGCTAACTCCTTGCTTATATCCTCCTCATAAGGTTTAAAGTCACTAGTATCAACCCAAGTAGCTTTGCACACTTCTTTTCCTTTCTTAGTGGTGTGTTTTCTGGCAGGAAACTTGCTCTTCCTGATCTTGGGACAATATGATTTTGTATGCCCTTTTTCATTTCATCCATAGTGGATGAGTTTACTCTTTGTACCCCTCTTCTTGTATCTCCTTATCTTTTTATTCTTTTGGTTTGAAAGGAATCTCTTTATTAGATTAGTGATGAAGGTAAGATGTTCATCTTCATTACTATCTTCATCATCACTAAAAGAAGAAGATATTAACAAATAAGAAATAGATAAAGATTCAAAATATACCTCTTTGGCTTTTAGTGCCAAGTCTTTCCTTCTCATTCCTGTGTTTTCTGCTAGCTTTTCAAGAGTGGTTTCACGAGCCAATAACTTTCCCATAACTTAATCAAGTGATAAGGCTTCCAGCTTATTTGCTTCCTTTATAACTATTTTCTTAGTTTCCCACATATGTTTGGGAAGTGTTCTAAAAATTTTTGCTACCATGTCCTTATTTGAATAGGATTTTCCTAGAGTTTTGAGAGTGCCCACAATGTTTGTAAATCTATTGTACATCTCAGAAATAGTTTCACCACATTGATATATAAATGTTTCATACATGTATGTATGCATTTGTATCTTTTTCTTTTTAACTTCATTGGTTCCTTCATGCTGAGTTTACAATATGCCCCATATTTATTTAGCTGATATACACATTTATTGCTTATCATACTGAAATTTGCGGATTGCACCGAAGAGAACATGCATTGCTCATCTATTCTTTAGGTTTGTCTTATTCTCTTCAACAGTCCATTCACTTTTAGGATTTAGTATAAGAACTTCTCTAACTAGTTTTATTGGAACTTCTCTTCCTTTTTTAACAATGTCCTACAAATCAGTGGTTTCACTGTCAAGAAAGATCTTCATATGATTTTTCCAACATCTATAATAATCTCCCTTGAAGAATGGTGGCTTGTGGATGGATTGTGATTCTTCATGACTTGCCATGATCTTTGCTCTGAGCACTTAAGCTTTGATGAAAAGACTGGCTCTAATACTAATTATTATTCTAACATCCCTATCCTCATTCATTAGCATTCTCACATGAACATATTCATTGCATAAATGATTTGCAACCCAAATGAACATATTCATTGCATAAATGATTTGTAATCCCAAATGAACATATGCATTGGATAAATGGTCATTTTGATATGTGAATTGGATAAGCACGATAATGACACTTGCACCATTACTTTTGGGACACTTGAACATATATGTAATGTTTGTATAGTTTCATGGCAAATTATCTTATGTTGTGTGCATGATATAGCATCATAAATAATGGTGTTTTAGAGCATATTTAAAAATGATAAGAAGCATATGGGGATTAGGAGATGGATGGAGGTGATGAAAGAGAGAATAAGAGGGACTAAAAGAGGAATATTAAACTTTCAACCAATGGTAGTGAGACACCATGATTTTGGCTTATTAAAATAGGTATACAAATTAAAATTTTCATCTTTTAGGATCAAATTATAGAGCAAAAAATGTGAGGGAGTGCAAAAAATAGAAAAAAAGAAAGGAAGAAAGGAGGAAGAAGAACAAGTAGAAGAAGAAGGAGAGGGACAATAGTGAGCTAGCTTGGAGGAAACCCTAAGCTTTTTCTAGTTTTGGCAAAATAGGTAAGTGATTTTATCTTGTTTCCATAAGAAGTTCATCCCACATAACATTTTAAACATGCATGATTAAGAAGAGTTATGGAGTAATTTGAGGTAGAGCTCATGTATGGAGGTTGAAGCTCAAAAGAAATAAGAGCTTACTGTGTTGGTTTTGTTGTTATAGTAGATTTTGTACCCATGATTTTATAACCCTAGAAGAGGAATTAGGGAAAGTGTCAAATATGAGAGTTTCAGCTTTATACCCCATCTAAATTCATATAAAACAGTTTTGCTTAAGTTGGTGTGTGTGTAAGGAGATATGGCTCCTTTATTAGGGCTAGTTCATAACCAATCGAAATCTCCACAATCTGGCAGTTTTCATATATTTTTATGACCTTATGTGCTGATTTAGACAAAGTTAAAAACATGAAATTTGAAGGGTTATATCCCATATAAATATATGTAAAGAATTGTTTCTTAATTTGATGTGTGGAAAGAGATATAGCTCATTGATTGTGATTGACCCTGAACTTAATGAAACCTCATTAATTTTTTAATTCTATTTTCCAAGAATTTGGTAGCCATAGAATCAAAATTTGATGATGTGCAAAATTAAAAATTATACATTTATGTCTGATATACATGCTTGTAAAATGTTTTTGCCAAATTGGTCATGTCTTATGAGATATTACCTCTTCATCATTACTGATTGTCAACATGTTGAAAACCTACTCACCTTGACATTGGTCATTTATTACTTTATAGACTAAATTAGATATTTCATAAAATATGAAAAATGTTCATTTTTGTGTTCTGTAACTTTGGTAGATCATTTTTTCAATTGGATTTTGTACAATTTGATATATAGCTAGGATTTTAAGACCTATTTGAACTAAGATGACATTAAAATAGGGCAAAATTAAAAAATTCACAAAATTTTCTATATATCTTATATTGACCTAGAATTTGACTATGTTGTATTATTATATGTCTAGTTGATTTGAAAAAAAAATAATTAATTCATTTGGATAAGAATATCGAGAGTTATTTTTATGAGAGTGTAGCAAGGTCAGGCTGCCATAAGAGGAAATATGCATAAACACTAGGTCCGCTTGCAAGGAACATGACCATAGTTAAATACCAAGCATTAAAAATCATTTTAATATATTTATAACCATGTATTTATAAATTTTAGTGTTCCAACTCATTAAGGAAGCTTAAGAGAGAGGTCCAAACCTACCATAAAGGTTGGCTGCATCAAAAGGTGAGTAAAAGCCATAATTATATTTTAATGTGTATGTGTGATGATCTTATCATATAGTTTTATTCTATTACATGTATATGTGAATGAATAGTGACATTATACATGTGATTACAAGTCAAGGGAGAATTATATGCTCTTAATGATTTCTAGGTATAGCATTATGAATGAACACTTGCATATAGAACTAAAAGGATGTTGTAATCGATTTGTCAAACACTTGCAAATCACTTAGAAAAAAAGGACCAGTAGGTCCTATTGACATATGTTATTGATCAAATGATTCACTTGTTATATTTTAGCTAGCAAAATCAAATGTCACTTAAATCACGTGAATTCCCATGAGCAATATTTGCCTTACAAGGTCATGACTAAATCAATCTATTGCCTTTGCACTTGCAAAGTAACTTCTTATACTTATAATGCATGTTGATGATATTTGATTATTGGTTGTGCCATAAGAATTTGATTTTGTTTTTATTGATTGAGTCATGACTCACCAAATCACAATTATGTTTTTTAGATACTGAAGCATATGGTTTAGATGCTTTGGTGCAGAGAGTTTTGCATAAAGACACATGGACCACAAGTCGTTGATTAAATTCTAACTTTTTCTTTCCTTATATCATGTATATATATCCAGATAGGAACCAGTCTACGATCACCAGCCTTGAACATTAGTTAACATATATGTACATTAAATACATGTTAGATTGTGTATGTAAGATGAATCACCCTTTATGGATATGTATTTTTGGATATGAATGCCATGATTGGTAAATGAAAATTAAGCTTACAATTGTATCTTAGTACCCTAAAAGGAGAGGGGTGAAGGGGGGGGGAAGGTTGAATATGGCAATGACAAGTAATTAAAAATAAAAATCAAGTGTGAAATTGAATGAAGAATCAAGACACAAGATTTATGGAGGTTCAGCATAACTTGCCTACGTCCTCCTTCTAATTTTCCCACAAGAGCCTTCACTATCAAGATGACTTAAGGTGCTACCAACCACCTTTTCAATAGTAGTTTTTATGCACTACTATGTCATTACAAGTGGATTTACGGATGCTACTAAAATCTTATCTAAAGTAGTTTTCAAGCATTACTTTAAACCTTTAACAAAGTATGGATTTTAAGACCTCTTAACGAAGAGTTTCCTTAAATAAAATATAACTTTAAGGATGAGGATAACTCTCTCACTCAATCACTTTAAAGTACACTTATAAAGTATGCTTAACTAGGTTGAGAGTATTGAGAGATCATCTAGAAAGCTTGTTCTTCAAACTCTGTTTTGAAGATAACATGTGCAAGCTTTAAACAATGAACTTCTTTTGATTGATAAATCATTCTTAGTTCACCCTTTTTATTTGAAAATAGCTTTCACAATAGAATACTTGCTTAATGGAATAGTTTTCTCTATTTATTTTTGTTGAGAGTGGGTCTTTTTATAGGTTGAAACAAAAAACTAGCTATTATAAAGAAAGCTATCACTTCATATTACAATGTAGTCATTCAATGCCTATTGGGAATTCTCTATGCCTTTTATTGAGTCATCAACCATTATTGATTTCATAAAAATAGGTGGTTATCAAACAAAATACAACTTCAATGGTCATTAACACTAGCAAAACTCCAATTGGGACTAGTTGTTAGAAAGAAGTTTATTGCAATGCTCCTCCTTTAACTTTCTCAAATGTTTATTCAACTAACTTCAATGGCTATTGGATATTCTTATTAGACTTTAATATCAACCCTTGTTGAAATCTGAATAATGCTCATTTTAGATTTTTAGGAAGGAGTAAACTTAATGCTATACTTTTTAAGATCTTTAACATTACATCAATAACTATTGGTGACCTTTCAATGCTTGTTGAATGCCCTCAATGCCTATTACATTATTGAGAGTGCTTCATCAGAGGGTCTATAAACTTTAGCTTACTCTAGGGAGCTTTTCTAATGCCCATTGGTAGGATCCAATGCCATTTAAAAATATTGATAGTTTTACTCAATTCAAGTGACTTGGTAAAATGTCTATTGCAAAAATACAATGCATACTAAGAAATCAAAAACCAAACCCATTGCAAAGTTCCATATGTATAGCTCATATGTTTAAGTTATTCAACATCTGTTATAGTAGAGGATAACACCTGTTGTGAGATCTAAAAGACTTTAATCGTGCTAAGGTGACATTCCAATGCCTTTTAAGTTCCTTTAATGCCCATAGCTAGAGACATAACACCTGTTAAATTATGACTGTTGTCCCTAGGCACCAAGAAGGGAGGTTGAATTGGTGAATAAAAATTTTAAAACAGAGATGAAGAGAAGAAGAAGGAACAATGTAGACACAAGGATTTTATAGTGGTTCGGGCAAAACTATCCCTACGTCCACTCCCCAATCACTCAATTGGGTATTTCACTAAATCAATGGTGTTTTCAAG
>CATIWR010147878.1:0-17216 GCA_949677035.1 Omphalea diandra
CATCATCCAAGTGCTAGAATTGAATGGATTAGACCCAAGATTGGATCTTGAACCATTCTGGTAGTGGAATACTCTTCTCAGGAAGGTGAACCACCTTGCTCTTGATATCCTCATTGCCAATCTTATCAAGAAAGTAGAAGATGGAGCACGAGAAGGCCTGTTTCTGGTGCTGCTCACAGGACCGCGATCCTCTCCTATTGCAGAATTTGCTGAAAATGAAACTGCGGTACCCGAATTACAGAACGAATCTGGTTGAGAGAAATACCGGGTATTCATTTGGGAATTTCAAAGGTATAAACTTCAGGATTTGAGCTTCGAAACCACTCAAATATGGAGATAATACTGCTTTGGTGAATATACCCGAGATTTACTCATCAAGCAATAGCGTGATCTTGCAAGAGCTTTATATGTAGTTACTTGGAAATAAAAGAACTGCATGAATTTTATGTGACTAGTAGGGTGATCACAGATATTGTATTGGGAATAACAGGAAAAAGATTGGAGCCAGATTGTAATTGAAAACTTTAGATGGTCATGAGAATTCAGAGAGGCAAAAATGCAAACACCAGCAGGATTTGTGGATCAAATACTTGCAACCTTGTTTGCTGCAATTCTTGGAATCAAAGAATATTATGCTATGAAAGACTCAACCATTAAGCAGTAATTATGACTTCTGCTTCTCCAATATAGTTATTCAAAATCTACACCAGCTGCAAAAACTCTCAAAACCAACAAGTCAAGAACTCAAAAACTGAAAAAGGGTATATGTAAATAGCCCCGAATCCAATAAAAAAGAAAACTGTCTCAGAGCACAAATATAAGAAAACTTTGTCTCAGAGCACAAATATACACACACAAAACTTGAGAAACTGACATGGGTATTTAAGCAAAGACCTGAATATACACACACCTGAAGAGTATAAGGAAAGTTTGGAGGATAAAGAAGGAGAGAAGCAGATTTGTGGGGGCAGTTAAGGGAATAAGACAGGAAGGTGAAGGCTGGGTTTCAGATGGTGACCAAGAATCAACTGCAAAAGGGCCAAAATAGCTTTGCTTTGATTCGAAGGGAAAAAGCAGTTTGAAGAGAAGCTAGCTCACAGTTGGCCTAACGTCCCTCTGGTTTTTGTTTTTTAAGCAAGCAAAGAAAAGCTGAGATACAGCAGCGGCTCCTGCTTCTTCAACAACAAATCTTTCTTTCTTTCTTTCTCACACAAATACAAAATCAGGAGAAAAGGAAAGATATGTACATATTTTTTCAAAGCTAAGTTAACGTCACGTTGGCCTTAATTGGATAGGAGGCAAAGAGAGAGATTACTACTTGATACATCGTAATTACTCCATCCTCGATTTTTTTATTTAATATTATTTTTTTCTTAATTAGCTCTAATTGAATATCAAATTCACAATCTTACTGTTTTAAAGAATCTAATATCACATTATTCAAAATCAATTATTTTTAATTTACTGAAAATATTTAAAAGAAATGAATCTTTGGAGTTTTAAACTTGGACTTATTATATTATGACATATAATTATTAAAGGCGTAAATTAGTTAGCAAAAGACTATTCTAATTCAATTCGAGATATAAAACTCCGTAGAGAGGGTTTTATCATATGATTCCATAGAATCAAAAACTAATTATTCGATTGTGCAGTTGTTAAAGTTAAAATATAAATATGAAGGGCGTATTTGAATTCTGGCGGTTACAGTGGCTGCAGTTATGGTGGGATTTTGATTCCATGGTGGGAGGTTAGCCACCTAATCCAACAAAGCAGTTCTCACCACATTGGAGCTAATGGCCCGGTGGCTGGCCCTCATGGTGTTTATTGTTTACTTCTTTGCATTGGGACACATCTTCCCCTTGCATCAGTGGACCCTAAAAATTTTGGCTATTAATAAATATGCTGGATATGCAAATAATCCAATTCAATAATGTCTCACTGCCTATAAAGACCTTTTTTTTTTTTTTTTTACTACCGGGAACAGCTTTTCTTCATCATCCATTATAGTTAACTCCATTTTTTCGTTGTTTACCCATTCATTCTTTTTCTTTTTATAATTTTTTAATTATAATAAATAATTAAATTATTTTTTCATTTTATTTTTATGAATTAATCAAAATTTATAGATTTTTGTAATAAAATTTTTTTATATTTCTTTAATAGTAAATTTTAGAAAATATATTTCAATAATGAAGATTAAACTGTTTGGTTGAAAATCCGTTTAAAATTTTATGTTAGATTTATTTTCTTAATTGTTTATTAATTTTATTGATGAATTATTATGAATTTTTTATTTTGTCTTTTTTAGAAGAGTTTGTCTGTCTTCTCTTATGAAAATTTATTTGTCTTTCGTCATGAAAATTAAGAGTAGTTTGAATTTGGTATTCAAAATATCAAACTTATTTAAAAAGTTATGAAATAACAATGAAGTCGATTTATAATCTAATATAGCCGTCGAGTGGAATGTGTTTCTTAATAATATGTTAAACACAACCATCAAGATGTTATATATAATTATTTTGTTAACACGATTAATAAAATTTAAAGGAAAAATTCATCTTTATAATAAGATTTATATGTATTTATTAAATATAATTAAATTCATTTATTTGTTATAAGTTGTACTTATTAGTTTTTATTAATGGAATACTTTTATTTCAAAAAAAAAAAAAAGGAAAAGTGACCCATGATAATAACAGTAATAACGATTAGATTGTTATTAGTGCACTTTAAACCCTTATGATGTGGAAAAAAATGAATTGTTATTTTTTTACATAATATATGGAACAAATAGATAATTTATGGTCTTGATAAAAAATATATATGCTAAAATGATATTTGTATTGATAGAACCAGAAGATAATAAATATTTCATCAATATGCCAAGCAACAAGAAACAAGATTCAAACCCTTATTATTAATGGAAAAGTAGTTAATATTGGCAATTTTTGAATTAAATGGCATGGACTCCTAATCTTTCATGCAAACGAATTTCAAACAAGTTGGTGTTGGATAGCATTATAGGTAATCCTATTTCCTAAATCTTGAAGAGCTTACCTCCTTATGATTTTGATAGTTTCAATCCACAAGATTAAAAAAAAATCTGCCAGAAATAAATTAGTTTAATTTAAATGTCTATTCTAATATTTAAATTAGTGATTAGAATAGTGAAGACTATGTATGTATAAGATCTTAAATGATGAATATATCTAACATTAGCTACTAATATAGGAGAGTGAGAGTATGTCGTCATTAACCAAATGGGAGTTAGCTTGCAGATATTAATTAAATTGATTATTACCTTTTTTGTTAATAAAATAATTTTTCTTTGACATATCACTTCAAGTAAGATGATCACTTGGGGCATTATTCAACTCAAATGTAGCTCATTCCGTAATAAAATTTAATTTTTTTTTTTCATAAAGGAAGGGAGAAATTAGTTGGTGATTGCCACTAAAAACATTGTTTTCTATTTTTACGTTGCTAAATATTCCATCTTGTTAGGTCAGCATGAACTTAATGGAATTGTACCTTCTCCAAAAAAAATAAATTAATGGAATTATATATTAGGATGTATGCATTAATTCAAATAAGCTTCCAGTTGTTTAATGGTAGGAGGTGAACACTCGATTTAAATTAAACTAAAGTGAACTAATTAAAATTAAAAATTGAATTTAAGAAAAAAATATAAAGAAAATCAAACTAAATGAATTTATAAATCGAATCAAATTAAACCAATACGATATAATTCAATTATAGTTTGGTTCGATTTGAATTAGTTTTTCTAAAAAAATAATTTTAATATAAATAATAAATTTTTAGTAGATTATCATATGTTCTTAATATAAATAATAAATTTTAAATAAAATAGAATAATCTTAATTTGATTTAATAAAAATTTAAATTTTAAATAAATTTGATTAGGTTTGATTTAATTAAAATTTCTTAAATTAAATTAAACCGATTAATAGAAATTTTTTAAAAATAAATGAAATGAAATTTAAATTTAAATCGAATTAAATTAATCAAACTGATTTGCTTTGATTGATTTGATGTTCACCCATTAGTAACCATCCCTAATTAACGGTCCACTTGGTTTATTAGTGTTTCTTGTTGTAGGCGCATAAAAAATGAGCAAACCTCTTCTCATGTTGCAGGGTTTGGTTGTTCAAATGTTTTCTGGTTTTAAAAGGTTGAATAAATATTATTCTCAATAGGCATATGCACTAAGGCCTAACCAAGACACTAGAAGGTGGGGAAGATTCATAGTAAAATAATTCCACTTTATATGTTTCCTCCATTGCAACGTGCAAGGACCATAATTGTCCCTATTTTGGGAAGAAAACAAGTCACCATTAGGACATATTTAAAAAAAATGACAAGAAATTTGATTAGAACACTTTAAATTAAGAAAAAAAATATTAAAATTCTATATGTTTACTTTGATGGGTTCACATTTGAATTTTTTGGCCAATTAATAAAGGCAACGTATTATTTAAAATGAAGCCACCATGCCTAGTGTAAGAAAATGGTCATATTCAAAACCATTGAGTGTGTTATTATATGACATTCACATTACATATTATGTATATATGGGATTTTGACATATTTGCACTTAATTTGGAGAACCTTATCTATATGTTTATTATCTTTTACAAGGAAAATTATGAAATAAGAGAAAAATAAAACTCAACCTTTGCTTACACGCAAGACTCCTTGTTGCACAAGTTATCTTGTCTATCTCAGCTCTTTCTAAGTGTCAATGCTTGGTGGCCTATTTTTTTGCATTTTGGAGTTGTGTGTATGTAAGTTCATCATGTGTTGTAACTTGTAAATGATTCAAGTTGTTTATCACCTATTCAAAACTTGCTTAACATAGTTTGTTTAATCATTAAGTTGAATATATTATATTTTTAATATTTTTTTAAATGTATGAACATATTTTTTTATATATTTGGTGAACATTTAATAATTAATGTAAAATTATCTTACGATTTTATCAACTCCTATATAAAATCTTCCTCTTCTTCTAGTGAAATTCTGACTTGTTTAGTTTTTCCCTTTCAAAGTAGGGAGTACTACGGTTCTTGCACGTTGCAATAGAATGCAAAAACACAAGCCAATTAAAGAAAACACAAGGGGATTTGTATTAATGGTAACTGAATTATAACTAAAATTTTATCGCGATTACTAAAAATTAATTTTATTTAATTAAAAATTAAACTTTAATTTTATTCTATTGTAATTAATTAGCCTATTTTTCTTATGATTTTTCTTACATTATTGAATTAGTTTAAATTTTTATTCATGATAGAGTTTAAATCAAATGCACAAAATTAATTTACAGTACGAAAATCAGAAAAAAATTTAGCCAATAAACTATAGTAGAAAAGTAATCAAAGTTTAATAATTAAATTTAATAAAACATAATTTAATGATTATAATAAAATTTTAGTTATAATTTGATAACTAGGAGGATTGATTATACAGAAAACATATATAAGCAAAATTGAATTATTCTGCTATTAATCTTTCCTTTCTATTCTAGTAACTTTTTGTGGATTTTTTTATTAAATTATTGAAATTGTTTTTTACAAGAATAAATTAATTAAGACTATTTTTTTATGAAAAATATTTTTAGAAAATAAGTTTTATATTTTCTACATCCGGGCTCTTTAAAATTCATCAGTTAAATAATATTTTAATAAAAAATAATTCATTATAAAAGAAATATTTTTTTTAAATAATTCATATGATTTTAACAAAGATGTTAAATATATAGAATAATAAACTTATAAAAATATTATTTATAAACTCATTAGGACACTGATTACTGCTGATAATTTTTATTATTCACGGTCACATACTTGCTAATATATTGATCGCCATTAATAAATTATTGACGACGGGTGCCAAAATTTATTATTTTGCAGTCGTTTTCATATTTAAAATAAATGATAGAAAATAATTTTTTAATTCAAAATATTATAAATTTTTAAAAAATATATTTCAAATAAATATGAACAAAAACCATTTATACAACAACAATAAAAGAAATAGTTTAAGTTTAAACTAGCATAGCCCAATGGCTTCTAATTGTGTTCATTGAACTATGTATGTAACATGCCATTGTCCACGGTTCCTTATGTCATGCACCCTGCACATATAGTAATATGAATCAAGACACATTACACATGAGAAAAAAATATGCGCCTTTCACCTTAATATATTAACGTTCATTATATTCAGTTAATAAATTATAAACTTATTTTTTGTAAAGTGTATATTCATTTTGATATAAATTATAAATTTATTTTTTTTATAGTGTATGTTCATTTTTAGTAAATTGTAGATTCATTTTCATTAAATGTAGATTTATTAGTAATAAACTATATATGTGGCCCCCCATTTATTAATCATTCCTAAAGTAGGTGCAATAACTTATTCATAAGACATGAAATACTAAAGTGACACAATATCATTAAAAAATTTTTATCCCGACCATTGTCATTAAAGGACCTTTCTTTAATTATTTTAAACGTTATGTATCTTATATCACAATATAGTGATTATTTAAACAAAGTATATATGGCTAAATAAACCAAAATACTAATAGATTGCATACTAGTTCAACCTTTATTAGACTGCTAGATAAAAACTTCAAAATGCAAATTGGATATAATTTTTAGTCTATTTTTCTTGAAAGAAAATTTAATACAAATGAAAGAATTTGCATACTCAATAAGTAAACACATAATGATAATTCAATCACAATTAACACAACAAACATTTAAATATAAATACCTCATCATCATTCCCATGTATGAAATAAAAAGTTTACTCTTTAATGTCACACAGATTATCAAATGTTATTGTCATACAAACTGTTATATAGTTTTGCCACACATGTTATAGATATCATTGTCACACAAGTTATAGATATTATTGTGACACGTGCTATAAAATATTATTGTCACACATGGTATCATATATTGTTGTCACACAAGTTATAAATATCATTGTCACACAAACTATCAAATATTGTTGTCATACAAGCTATTGCATTTGGTTGCCACACAAGTTATAAATATCATTGTCAGACAGACTACCAAATATTATAGCCAAACAGACTATCATATTTGGTTGTCACATATGCTATAAATATCATTGTTACATAAGCTATAAATATTATTGTCACACAAACTATCAAATGTTGTTGCCACACATACTATCATATTTGGTTGCCTCACAGACTATATTTGGTTGCCACATAGACTATAAATATTGTTGTCACACAAGCTATCATATTTGGTTGTCACACAATGTATCAAATGTTATTGCCATACAGGGTATCATATATTATTGTCACACATGCTATAAGTATTAGTCTTTCAACAAATCAATTATAAATTCAACAAAATTTCAGTAATACAATGACTAATAATAACACCCATAAATTTTGACAAATCATATCACAACATACGTTCATTTCTAAGTTATAATTTATCAACGTCTCATGAAAATAAATAATTCAAAAGTATAACAATCATTTCATCAATGTATTCATTGATATCATCTTATTAAACAACATTTCATTCCATTGAGTATAGGTTCATGACATTTAACTAATTACTCATTTAATACCATTAGCTATTTATTTACTTTCTCCTTCAAGCTATTAAGCCATAAATGGTCTTGCCTTATTCCCAATATTATCTTTAATGCTTTGAGGACGTATTTCAATACACCTAATCAATCCATAATGATAAAGTAAGATTTTCATCTTGTTATGTATATATGCTCTAGTAAAATATCATGACATTGGTAGACTGTTTCTATAATTACTTTTGCCTCACAAATCCAAATGACCTGATTATTTTTTAATTAAACTAGATATATATGGGTACAATATATCCAAAATTAGTCCAAAATATACACTACATAATTTATGGTCAATTTTATAAATTTTCCCTATTTTGAGTTCAATTATACACTAAACAGTCTTGTAAACTTAATCATATCTCAAAACATAATAGTCCAATTTAAAAACTGATTTATATCCAATTAGTTAACATAGAACATTTTTCATGTTTCACACATGCTCCAGTTCAACTTCTAAGGTCCTCAAATGAAATGATTAATCTCAAACTTTGCAAGTATGAACATGTTCAGGATCAACCCCAATCAAGGAGTCATATCTCTTAATACACAAAATATCAAGCAAAATTGTTTTACAAGCATTTATATAAGATATAATGCTACAACTTTCTTATTTTTTACTTCACTTAATTCCCATTTTAGCCTCACAAAATTATCGGAAAATAAAACAGAGAGCTAAGTAGGTTACAACAACAACCAATCACAATCAAGGGGCCATACCTCTTTACACACAACTTATTTAGAAAAATGTTTTACAAAAATTTAGATGAGACATAAACATACAACTTTCATGTTTTGAACTTTGCTTAATTCATCTTCTAGGGTTATGAAATTGTAGGTATAATAGTCTGCCCTGAAAATAGAATTTAAGGAATTCAACTCATATCACTATCATCAACTTCTCCATATGAATCCTAACTATAATTACTTTATAACTTCCCAATATTTGCTAATGATTAACATGCCATAAAGGAGAAATTTCATGGGAGAACAAATATGGAATCATATAATATGGAATTATATACCTTTTACCAAAGATAGAAAACCTCATGATTCTTCTTAGTTAACTCCGTTTTTTTTTCTCTCCTTCTTCCTCTTCTTTTCCTTTCTTTCTTTCTTTCTTTCTTAGCTCTCTTTCTTCTATTGCACTTCCTTACATTTTTGCCTCTCTAATTTGCTCCTAAAGGAATACAAATTACATTTGTATACCTACCTTAATAAGACAAAATCATGGTGACTTGCTCTTATTGGTTGAAAGCTTAATTTCCCCTTTTAGTCCATTTTTTTTTCACTCCTTTATCACCTATATCCATCTACTAATTCTCATATGCTCCTTATGCTTTTTAATAAGTTCTAAAGCACCATTATTCAAAATACTATAACACGAACACAACATATGACAATTTGTTATGGTACTATGTAAACATCATATTCATATTCAAATGCAATAATGAAAGTGTTATGGTCATGCTTATGTCATATGATGCATATATTCAAATATAACATAATTAAAATGCAAATGATTTGGGTTGAGGATGTTACAATATATTCATTTCTCATCCAAACTTCTATATGATGATTTTTTGGATTTAATGTAAACTATAAGTTCATTTGGTATAAACTGTAGATTCATTATCATTAAACTATAGATTCATTTTTTATAAAATGTAATTTTATTTCTTATAAACTGTAGATTTATTTTAAGTTTATTTTTTATAAACTGTAGGTTTATTTTTTGTAAACTACAAGTTTTTTTTTTTATAAAATGTAAGTTCATTTATTCCTAAACTGAATAAAAAGAATTAAACACATAAAAAACAGAATAAAAAACACAAAGAATACAAAAAACTAACAACAAAAGATTAAAACAATAAAAACAAATAAAAAATTTATAATTCATTATCAACTGTAGGTTTATTTTTTTTTTATAAAGTATAATTATATTTTTTTATAAACTATAAGTTCATTTTTTGTAAACTGTAGGTTCATTTTTTATAAAGTGCAGATTCATTATCCCTAAACTGAATAAAAAAATTAAATACACAAAAACTCAAAAAACTAACAACTAATAATTAAAACAATAAAAAAAGAATTTATAATTTATCATTAGTAAATTATAAGTTCATTTTTTTTATAAAATATAAGTTTATTTTTTATAAACTGTAGGTTCATTTTTTATAAATTGTAAGTTCATTTTTTATAAAATGTAGGTTTAATATTATTAAATTAAATAAAAGAATCAAACACACAAAAATAAAATAAAAAATATAAAAAAACTAATAACTAAAGATTAAGATAATAAAAACAAACATAAATTCACAATTCATTATCAGTAAATTGTATGTTTATTTTTTATAAAGTATAAGTTAATTTCTTATAATAAGTTAATTTTTTATAAATTATAGATTTATTTTTTGTAAACTGTAAATTTATTTTTTATAAAGTGCATGTTCATTATTCCTAAATTGAACAAAAAGAATCAAACACACATAAACAAAATTAAAAACAAAAAAACATAAAAAAATAATCAAACAATAAAAACAAATAAATAATTCATAATTCATTGTCAGTAAACTGTAGGTTCATTTTTTTATAAACTGTAGATTCATTTTTTAGAAAGTATAGGTTCATTATTCATAAATTGAACAAAAAGAATCAAACACACAAAAAAAAAATTAAAAACACAAAAAAAACTAACAACAAAAAATTAAAATAATAAAAGCAAATAGAAAATTCATAACAATCAATAATTGAAGAATAATTAATAATTTTATTCTTAGAAACTTCATCCATTGATTGTAATTGAAACAAATAATCGAAAAATGGATAATTCAAAAATAAATAATCAAAGAATAAATAACAAAACAAATAAAAAAGAGAACAAAAATCGTAAAAATCGTAGAAATAGATAATCCAAAACAAAACGAACACATGAAATAAAAAAAAATATCAACTATAAACCTTCATTAATATCATTATTAAAAATTAATAAATTTAAAAACTAACATGCGTGAATATCTCTCAAAATATACTGTATTAATAAATACAATAAATGATATGTAAAGTTTTAGGACAAGTGTAATTTGCCATTGCCCACAGGGCCTGCTGTTTCTGCCCTGCGTTCTGGGCCAACCTTAGTTTCCGAGTTGGACTGCACAGATTGGATGGCCGACACAAACCGAAACCAATAAACCCATCAACTGAACCGACTCCCGTTCTGTTTCAATATCCTCGCTCTCTCCCCCTCGCGATATTGAATACACACAGAAGTCTCGTCAAACCTAATTGAGGAACTCAATCAACTGACCGCTGGTGAATCCTTAATTGTTTCTATTACTCATCTCAATTGCTATAGATTTACATATGCATACAGGTGTATGTTGTTTTGTTGATCAGAAAAGAAAGAAAATTTTTGAATTAGGTTTGCTGTGATTGTGTTTCTTAAAAACCCAATCTTTAGGAGTTTTCTTTTGGTTTTCGTTGTTTGAATTATTGGGTTTTTATTGTTTGGTTTGTAAGAAAATAGGGCTGGAAATGAAAAGGGAGAAAGCAATTCCTAATTTTTTTTTTTTTTTGGCAAGTCTAAATTTGTTGCTTTATTTTTTAATTTTTTTTTTGTACATGTATATAAATTGATTGAAGAGTACGTGTTTGTGTGTGTTCTGCTTTGGTACGTAAGTTGAAGGATAGGTAGAAGCAATGACGACTGCAGCTAGACCCACATGGGCACCTGCTAAAGGTGGTAATGAACAAGGTGGTACTCGAATTTTCGGTCCCTCTCAGAAATACTCGTCGAGGGATCTTGCGTCTCATACAACGTTAAAGCCTCGGTGGGTAATTCTCAGTTTTCATCAACAATACGATATGTTCTTGAAAATGATGCACTGTGTTTGCTATTGTTCGACGATTAGTGCGACTGAATTCTTAATTTTTCCTTCTTTGATAATCCTAAGCTTGTCTCTTGATGACATATGCTGCTGTTTCGGAATAAATTTACTTAAGTGTGTGTGAGTTTTGCATGAGTGCTAAGCTTGCCAATTCATTAAACAAAGTTTATGATGTTGGGTTCTTTGCTTGTTCTTCTCCTTTGAATTGGGAAATACAATGCTTTTGTCCAGACATTGATCATGTGAAAGGAATATGTCTAATAACCAGAATATCAAAAGTTGAGTTGATATGTGAAATTTTGAAGTTATTGTGGAGACAACATGATATACTTTGACGATTAATTTGTAATTCTGCTTTTTATGTAATACTGTTAACATGTCATGCTAGCTTTCCAAGCTAGTTCTGGAGTTTAAAAGAGAAGTAGATGGGGAGAAGTTGATTTACCTGTGTGTACACGTGTGTGAGAGGATAGGTTATGGGTTGGTTTTGCTCATTAAAATGGATTCTGGAAGAAACTTTTGCTGAACATGTTCTTTGTTTTGCCATAATATGTAACGATACTTATTTTTGCTTGTACTTTAGTAGGATGTCACATATGCATCCATATGTTAATTATCTTTATATATTGACTTATTTCTTATTTATACTTTTTATAACACATATGCATTTTTGTGCACATAAATTGTTCCGTTATCCAAGAATTTGTACCCTACATAAACTATGTACTGTGTTCTCTTCTTTTTGCGTTCATGTTCACTCCTGCCTCTGATAAAAAAAAGTGTGGGTTTATTTTCTGTTCATGCACTGCAGAAAGGAAGGGCAAGACACTCAGGAGGAATTGCAAAAGAGGAATCTCCGTGAGGAGCTGGAAGAGCGTGAAAGGAGGCATTTCTCTTCAAAGGATAAGTCTTATAATGGTTAAGTATTCATTATTCAACCAATGTAACTTTGTATAATAATTCTGAATTTGCTTTTACTCTTTGTTGGCTGCCTGCTACACTATTTGCTAACTTCCTCTTTTATTGAAATTTTATATTCAATGTTGTAGATGATAGGGACCGCAGAAAGATTAATCAGCTTCTTTTGGAAGGTAAATAAACTAGCTCTCTTTATTTTGCAAATTGATGAGCTTTTTGATCACTCCACTAACTATAGAAGCTATTTGTAGGGACAAAGAGGGACACTGAAGACCGTATTGTTCCACGCAGTGTGGATGCTGATGATTCTGATGTGGAAGTTAACAATGATGACGAGAGGTTATTACACTTAGCTGATATATCCAAATTATATTTGCAAACACAATCAGCATTTGCTTTCTTATTGAAATTAGTCAACTTACTTTTTCTCCTAGTTGTCTGTAGAATTTTCTAGTTTCTTAATCTCATGGAACTAGAACTTCAATGGAAAGGCTACTGATATATTTAGGCTGCAAAACAACTTTTTTACGGTGGTTGCTAATAAAAATTTTGTGGATAAAACTGATATCGATGCACATTATCTGTTAGTATTCATCTCCAGTGTTGATTAGGTAGCATTACATGAATTTTAATGTAATAATGTGTGGTTTCTCGTTCATTTGTTTTGTATCTTTTGGGTCGGAGGAACTATGCAATATCTTTGTTGCTTAAAGTGTCGTTGGGGACTATCTACACATGAAAAGAGCTACTTTAGGGATGTATGTTTGAAATGTAACTCCAATTTTTTCAGACTGAAAGTTATTATCTTCCCAATCTATCTCACTGTTATTCATTTTTTTTATTTTAGCGATGACGAAGATGATGATGACGATGGGGATGACACAGAAGCTCTTATGGCTGAGCTTGAAAGAATAAAGAAGGAAAGAGCGGAGGAGAAGTTGCAGCAGGTAAGCTTAATTCCATTCAAGAATGTTTCTTATATTGGTGCATTGTGTTCCTGGCACGTCATATTTAGCATTGAGCCATTCTTCAAAACTCCCAAGCTGGAATCATGATTTAAGGGCATGAATTCTTTGGTGAATAATGAATGATTGTGATCAAGTTATACTGCCATGGATAAGCTATTAAGCATCAATATGTTAATTAAGACAGTTGCGTGGTTGAATTACCAATAATTTTTGTATGTATTTTTGTAGGAACAACAACGTGCAGCTGAAGAGCTGAAAGCCAAGGAAGAGCAGCTCCTCAGAGGAAATCCGCTACTTAATAATCCAACATCTTTTAATGTGAAAAGGAGGTTGGTAACTGAAAGTCTAGCCTGCATTAGTTTTAAAAGCAAGTAAAGATTCTCTTCTCTAGTGCAGTCATATCCTAATTCCATGTGTTGTGTGGCTTCATTGGCTCAGGTGGGATGATGATGTGGTCTTCAAGAACCAGGCTCGAGGGGAAACAAAAACTCCCAAGCGCTTCATCAATGACACTATCAGGAATGACTTTCATCGGAAATTCCTGCAGAAATACATGAAATAGTTGTATCCTGGGCATATGCTGAAAAGTGACTCTGAAGTCAGACATAATTCTGGACTCACTATCATTGTATGTGTTGAAGAGTAAAAGTTGTCTATGCTAGTTTGAATATGATGTATTTTGTATCAGAAAACTTGGATTCGTTATGATGACTAATGTTTGATTGTCAAATATATGGACAGATATGTGCAGCTCTTTCCATGTGATTGATATCCTCAAAACATTGGTTTCTCTTGCTTCTTTGCAAGCAAGAAGCCGATTTGTGAACAACCTTTTTCCTTTTTTTCCGGCTGAAGGAAATAGCTAGTTTACTAGAGCAACACTTCAGATAGTTCTGTTGTGTGATCTGTAGTGTTCAAAATTTTGAGCCGCTTTTACACTTGAGCCTGTGCTCCTGTTAACTTGATCCTGGCAGTTCTTTTTAGGGATTCTGTTTAGGCTGTCATGATGACCCAACTGCAACAAAAGATTTCTTGATGCTAATTCCCTATGGGGAAGCAAAGTGGCGTATTCCATGTAAGATCAATATTATCATCTTTGAGGGAGCAAGAGTGGAATGCTGAAATGCTAAATAAATATGTTGCAAGAATGGAATGCCGAAGTGCTAAATAAATATGTTGCATGTACTACCACCTATGCACGATGCGTTCATTACATCATTGATATCATCCTGCTCCAATACTTGCGGATTCCAAATTTGTTAATGAAGTCAGTACATGACACTACTGGAAGTTCAAATCTTTTTCGATGCCTGATAGAACATCTAAAACTAAATGTGACGATACTTCCAATTTCGGGCCACGCAATTCAGAACTTACAAATAAAAAAGATAAAAACATATCATATGAAAACATCACATCCAAGATGGGATTTCACAAATATTCTTACAATAATAAATACGTGCAGTCATGTACAATTTAATTTTTTAATGATGCTTCCAACAACCAAGAAAATACAATATAACCATCTATTCTACATATGAAGAAACAAACACAACTACAATTGAATGAGCAAACCACGTAGGTAGAGAATGCCAAGAAGAAAAAATTGGCTGAGGGCTATGTGCTTTTGCTTAAACTGGCTCAAACTAATGTACATCATCACAGGTAGGGGGAAAAAAAGAACAGTAAGGAGGCACCGGCAGAAAGGTTCAGAATTCATCCTGCTAATCATTTTTCTTCGGTTCTTCCAGAACAAATTCGGCGTACAAATCCTTAAGACCGATCACAACAGTAGTTATTAGTGGCCCCATAATTGCTCCCTGTCAAACAATAAATTTCAAAACTTTACTAACAGTAAATACAATATCATATCAAGAAATGAACGACAACTGCATATATCTTATTTCACCACAATTGGACCTGATATCAGTAGCTACCAAAGTTCATCCAAACGAGATTTTAAGCCCCCCATCCTACCAACAACAAAAAAAAAAGGGTATAGGTGTTTATAAATACAATATCAAAGAAAATGCTTGATGATTGCCTCTACCATTTTCCTGATGATAGTAAGAAAAGTAACCCAATTCCCCATTACGAAAAAAGCAAAAAACATTAAAAAGAATGCTACTAAATCTCTTTCAGAGGAAGTATGAGCAAAGGAAAAGTTGCTGGTCTGTAACAGCTGCTCCACCTTGCTGAGCTCCTTATAATAGATTACCAGTTCAAATACGAGGAAGCTCTAGATTAGAATGCTTTTCCGTGTGGTACTTTACTGGATAGAATTCCCTGAGGTGACTACCAAAGTAGTTGGCTGACAAAAGAATTCCCACCTGACCTCAGAACATCTTACCACTAAATCAAGCCCCATTGGAGTTCAATATAAATTACATCAATTATTAGTTTTTGATTATCATACCAGGCTCTATAAAGTACAAACTAAGAATAGAACTCCTGTTTCACATATAACACAGTTTCTTCAGTAGAAAACTAGATTATTATCAGGATCAAATTCTCATATATGAGAAACTGGTCAGACAACCTTAAAATTATCTAGACTGCACCAACAAAAGCAGGTTCCACATAAAATTATTGCTTCCAGTAGAAATCTCAAATGAGAAACCATTCAAATTCTTAAATAGCCAATTATCACCACGTAAGAAGGTTTAGTCTATTTTAGGTATGCCGTAATTTAGAAGTCAGTCAAACTGCTTCATCTTTCAGAGACTATAACACACAGGACTAAGTTAATAGGATGAAAAATGGGTCATAAAAGCATTTGAAAACAGCCAATTCACAAAAACACCAGGATGTAGAGAGTACCTCAACAGCAGATGGGAACAATGTCATTCCTCCAAGAATGCTGAGCCCAGTTAGATATTCATTGTAGCCAGGTATGTCCTCCAGAATTTCAGATGTGCCATAATCCATCAGCACAACATGAATAATGGACAAGCTAATAGCCAGAATGTATCTACTTTCCAGCACCAGTTGCAAAGTAGCTGGAATTGTTGCAAACCAAGGAGGAAAGATTGGAAACAGCGGGCTGATGAATGCTAGCACAGTTGACACATACAAGAAATGTATTTTGTACAGTCTGAACAAAAGCCACGTAAGACATCCCTGGAAGAATGCAATCTCTGCAGTAGCCAAAAGAACTCCAGAAATAGCATTGTCAAGAACTTCAACACATCTAATCCGGGCTGGTTTTGGCATTGGAATCATTGACGCCACTTGTTCAGTTACCCCGCCAGAATCTGATGTGATTAGATAATATAAAACCCAGAAGAACACCATTGACTGAGACACAAAATTAAAAACCTCTGCTGCTCCAGAGATAATTGAATTTCCAACTGAGAACATGAACTTAGCACCACCACCTAAAATAGATGCGCTGCTAGAAAAAACATGCCGTGTCACATCCATCCCTCGAACAGTAAACCCTTTAGCCTTTTCAACAAGATTCTCGCGGGTGATTATCAATTCCCTCAAAATTGCATCCAAGTCTGTATAAATCTCTCGCCATTCTCGATTCCTAACTTTCATCACAAGCTTCTGTGTGTACGGAGATGGGGTCATTAAAACATCTGATCGCTCAGATGAATTAGCTGGAGGAGTAATAACAAAATGTTTGATTCCAGTGACAAGCTCAGTCATATTATACTGCATTGCCAAACTATCTATTTGCTCAGATACTGTTTCATAGAATGTTGTGGTGTACTTATCTACCATTCCAGGAACATCATTCTCATCCATCCACTTCTTAATGCCAATCCTCTCTGCA